>CM035164.1:121141306-121201306 GCA_020205615.1 Panax quinquefolius | reverse complement strand
ATTTTTTTCATAGCTTGCACGACTAACTAATGAAAAAGCCAAGAAAAAAACATCAGTGACTCAGTAGCTTAATGGCCTTAATCTGTTGTAATCTTCCTGCCCTGCGAATTAGATAGGAAATCAATACATCCATAAACAAAATTTCCCAAATTAGGAAAGTTGCTTTCCTTTGAATTCAGATTTATGAAATAGTCATTCTTATTCAAGAAAATACTCAAAAGATTCTAGTTGTGACAATATTACCCAAAGGCCTAAGTTGACAGTAGTGCCTTCAATTACCACATTTGCACTAAAGTTGTCGAAGACTGTTGGGATAGTCCTGAATGACAATAATAGTATCAAAATTTGAATATTTTAATAAAAACATAATTCTATGAAAAATCAAAAGAAAGGACAAAGGATAGGGATGGAGGAGTGAAGAACCCTAGAGAAAAATATATTAAAATAAGTAAAATTCACAATTTGGGAGCAGAAACTACAAAGCCCCATAAGTTAAAGCAGAACCCAAATAATTAGACGAATATTAGGCATAAAAGGATAAATTCCAAATATCCACATCTTAATTTCAAAGAATAAATAAAAATCATAAAAAAACATTAAAAGTAATCGAAAGTTTGATGAACAATTACCCATATATGTGAAGATCGTAAGTGGAATCGAGTGAAATAGGAGAGATAATGACCAACTTTTTTGTGGATCAACACATGTGCAACATGAGCATGTCTACCTTCTATATAAGTATTCGTGCTTCATATATACTTCATCTGTTCCCAAAATACAACTCCACTTGCAAAAACAAAGGCCAAGTGATCTAATATTTTGGAATGAATGTAGTATATTACAATATTCAAACATTATAACAACTGTCAATTTAGGTCATATAGATTTGTGTCTTGATTGCAAATTTAGGTTTCAATCTAAAATCTAGGTCTCAAAAACTTCAGTTAACAATCTTCCAGCACACAAATGTATTAATATATGAATTAAGGATAATTAAAATACATATATATGTCTGTCAAACACATAACACTCAACATAACTCTAACTTTGGCCAGATTATCATGAATATCAGCAATTCCATATAACTTGTACAATAAAAGTAATCAAATTGTGAATGTAATCAAAATTCCACAATCTAAACAACAATATATTCAAAATATTAACAAAAATAAACAAACCCATCAAAATTATACTCAAAAAGCAATCAAATTTGGAATGTAAAAACAAAATCATACCTTCTTCTTTTCAGCTAGCAAATGATCTTGCTTTCTAGCAATTCATTCCAACCCCAATGGCTCCAGAATTCGTTAACAAAAAAATTACCTAATCTATGCAAACTAATCCTAATCAGCGGGCAGAACCAATTTTTGCATCACAACCCATTAAAGTCTAAAATGCCAATTTATAACTTATCAAACATGTGGTGAACAAGAACTATGTTCTCTATTAGTACATAACAACTCGGAAAACAATACCACATTACAATCCCAATAATAAAACCAATAACCCAAACTGAAATTCGATTCATATGAACACAATTATATAAACATAAACAGAATTAAAATCTCATAGAAACCTATATTAAAATCATACCTAACATGACAAAAGTTTCAGAAGTTTGGTTGTTAAAAAAAGTCACTATAGTTCATATATCATTAATCTATTATATCATGAAAAATTCTAAAGCAATTCCTGCGTAGGGAATTATTTTCATTTCAAGCATAGGAATATTAGATGACTAAGTGTATTTTCAACAATCATTATGATAACGTCCAGGTTATATAACACCCAAAGTCTCAAAAATGGATTTAGTTGTCCAAAAGGTCACCATTTTCTGAATTTACGCCAAACAAATAGCACTTTTAACTAAAATTTTCACTATTAAGCCTAGAGTTATGCAAGTGAAAATGTACTATACGCTATGCAGGGAAAACTTACCGATTCAGAATATCAAATGTGGGAAATGGTGATAGTTGAGACTGAAGGTTCTTATACTAATCAGACCATATTAGACTCTCTTGATGTGCATGTTGGCCAGTCCTATCATGTTCTTGTTACTGCCAATCAAGAAGATGCTGATTACTACATTGTAGCTTCTCCCAAAATGCTTAACACTACAGAAGCACTATATTAGATGATGTGACTATGACTATTGAGTCATGTGTTAAATCAGGCTGCTTTAAATCATTTCCCACTAAAATATTGAATCCAAAACTAAACTGGGTACAATATTGAATTATCATTTATCACACACTAATATTGGACACGAACAGAATACCTTAAGATCATCTTCTATCCTAGCTACTTGTACATGAATGCCATCTACAATCTCCCTTATCGGATACCTAGGCTCATCCCAGACAAACCTGCAATCATGAAGTTCAAAACTTCCAATTTAAAATTCCTTATTTATAATAAAATCACTCATCAAATCCATTACCATTTATAATAACCGGTAAGGTACGAATCAACAAAGAACCCCATCCACCGTTAAAGAACTACTAAGAGTGGCGAAACCCTCTCCAAATCCTCGATCTAACGTCTTATCTTGTGAGATACACCTTCAACGAAGCTATTCGATTCACAAGAAATTCCACACGTCAATAAATCCAAGCAATTGATTGATTATCTGAAATTGACTTCAAGTTTTTTTTTTTACTAAAAAAATCACCTTTAGAAGATCATCGCTGAGTGATAGAAGTGAATCTAATGTCCCGACACGAAGATTCGGAATATTGAACTGCAAAATTCAAAGGGAAGTATTGGCGATCTGTAAGGGTGAATTCAAGTTGTCTAAGTCCAATCCCTAGCTAAATCTGGAGAAAGAATGAAGGTTAATAATTACGTACCCTGTAGAGAGGAGTATCAAAAGAGTGCTTGGAGATGGACTCTTGCAAGCGGCTCCAGAGAGAAGAGTGTTTTCTCTTCTACTTCTTGTGATTGGTACGCCATTATTGAGTGGGGAAGCGGAAGATGAAGAGGAAGATGAAGGATTGGGAAATCTAAAGAGACGAACGGTTTTTTCGATTGAAGGCGAGATTGATCTGGCTTGAGTTTTTTTCCAATTGAGCAAGTTAACTCCTAATTGATTTAAAATTGACTCAGATTAGGATCGTCTTTGCTGCCTTTATATATAAGGTATTGATGAATAAAATAAATTGTAAGTAAAAATATCAAATCAATGTAATCATTATTCTTTTGTCTTTTATGACTTGTTACATATAGGACATAATGAGTTTATGTTAGAATTTGAGCTAAATCAAAGTGAGTTTTATTAATCATTTGAAATGAATCCACATATCAATATGTTCTACTTCATAAGTAAATTAAAATCAAATATTTGAAAGCTCAAATTCATTGGGTAATGAATGAGAAATTAACTCACAAAAATCACCATTGAAAAATGTTAATAAACTAATTGTGGAAAGCTAAATCTTACGTCGAGTAAAAACTAAACATTAAGTGAGTATATTGTATTGCTCTTGTGTTTGGGCCCCAAAGGGAACCCCATAAAAGGGGAGATGACCTAGTCAATGCTTGATTTAGTTTGACTACACGCACGCCGTCGACCAGTCGGGCTCAAGCTCGGGGGTCTGGGTCTGTCTCATTATATATATATACATATATATTAAAATTTGAAGCAAAAAGCAAAAAGCAAAGCAAAGTCAGGAAGCGCTTTAGAGTCGTGGTGCTCGGGTAAGGGCCTCGGCGCTATGACCAAAGTCGCGACGCTACAAAGCATTCCAAGAGACGCGCCTTGCCTAATTGGTTGCATCTGTTCAGCAATGTCCATTCACTTTGCACCCATTCGGTTTACAAGGGTTGTGACCCATTTAAAGGGTCACCAAACCCTCCTATAAATTCCATATGGGGACAGTCATTTAGAGCATTCAAACATTCCATCCTACCATTCTCAAGTCATTCTAATCTTCATCATTTCTTAAGTCATTAATTCATATTTTATTTTGAGAGAGAGTAAAGAGCATTTCTTTGGTTCGTTGTGTATGTTATTTGCAGTGCTACTATAACACAAGTTGTCATTGTATCTTGAAAGACAAATGTCGTTAACTCTAAGCACCAATAAGGAAGACATAATTGTTTTAAGAACATAATACCTAGCGTACTAGTGTGATGCCCTCAAATCTGGGTACCTTCAAACCCTAGATATGGTGCTATACAGTGCTACAACATACATATATATTCAACTATATATCTTAACAACATGAATGTAATTACTAATTATTACATTATATTCTAACATTCTACCATTACATCCTTAGTTTGTCATAATATTGTTCATTACAAAAAAATTTCCTATTAGTTCACCTTTCCTATTATCTTGGCCATGATTATCACCGAAGTGGTTACCATTTCTGGCATGATAATTTCCTCCATGATGGTTATCATTGTTCTGATGGCTGTTGCCATCGGTAGTATTATTATCGTGTTGTTGGTCATAACATTTTGGTTGGACTGACTCATAATCGCGTTCTAATAACTGAGCCATATTCACAACATCTAAATATAAACAAAGTTTGTGAGAAATGAGGTATTGACGTATTTCAAGTTTCAAACCTCTTAGAAATATTCGCGTCATTCGCAACTCATTATTGACCAAATGGGATGCAACCCGGGATAACTCCGCAAACTTAGCCTCGTATTGCGATACAGTTATATTGTTTTGCTCCAGCTTGATGAATTCCACCTCCTTCATGTGACGAATATTTTTGAGAAAATACTTGTCATTGAACAATTCTTGGAACTTCTCCCAAGACATCTTTAGTGCGGCAGGTTGAGTACGTTTGACAGATTTCCACCAATAATCTGCCTCTTCACGCAACATAAAGGTGGCGAAGGGAACCTTTTGCTCTTCTAAGCATCCCAAGACATCAAATATCTTGGTGATCTGCTTAATCCATGCATCTCCCTTAAGTGGCTCTGGCTTTCCCAAAAACTTCGGTGGTCCCAGCTCCTTGAATTGCTTAGCGGTGACTAGTCGTGAGTTGCCATTGAGTCCACCGGCATTATGAACAGGAGTCTCTCTCGTTTGGTTTTGCATAAATTCTAGAAAGTTCCTAAACATACCATCGTTCATCATTTGGTCGGTGTTGTTGTTTATAGGAGGATTATTCTATTCCTGATGCACATTATCCTGGTTATTTATTGGCGGTGACTCAACGGTCTCATGTGCTCCATTGCTTATCTCAATAATTTCAGATGTCATTCTCAAACATTGTCACAAAACAAGGGTTAATTGACATGCCACATATTATCCCTATATTCTGACCGACCAATTAAATAACAAATAAGCTTAGGTAGGTCATACTAGTGAAGGATTTACCCATCTCCCCCCCTCCTAGTTCTATTCTCACATCTCACCCAGGGATCATATCCCTAAGCTTTAATACCAACTGTCCAAAATAGGTATACATCACCCATTCTGAGTCGCCAAATACATGGTACATAATTTAAATACAAACTTAATTTATACAACTGTTAAGTGTCGTGCAGAATACGACAAAACATAAGCTGTGAGTTTTAAAACAAATATTGTCTCCTAGACAATATCCAAACTCAAAATAAGTCATCGTTACAATTATTATCACACTATTCTTATAGAATAGTGAGGACTACTATAGCAATCATCTTGGACCATTATTCCATTCTCTGACTAGTCTCATCTATATTCTCATTTCCTGAAGAGAATAATGAAAGAAAAGGGTGAGCTCAACTAGCCCAGTAAAGAATATTATGACTAAGATAATGCATAATATGTTAGGTTTTGTGAAAATCAAAGTTGCAATCAAATTGAAAAATTAGCGGAAGCGAAATAAAATCAGATTTTAAAATTTTTCACAAACCAATTACCCGGATCATCCTTTATGCATATTATTAATTAAACGAAGAATAAGAAATTATGAAATCATACCCTTGTAGAAACGAGCTTCCTCGAATGCGAGTTCACCTCCACTTCTCATGATCTCCTTGAATCTCGGGTAGATTCCTTCCTTTGATCAATGTAAGCCACCCAAATGTATGGCCTCAGAGGTGATCCACCAAGAAGAAGAAGAATTTTCAAGAAGAAGGGATATTGGCTCAAACCCTAGTTTTTTTTCCTATCTCGTATAGAAAAAGGAGGCGTCTTTCTCCAACTCTAGGAATTACGTATATAAGATATCGATATAAGACTCCTTTTATAAAAATATCATGTAACCTATTTTAATTAAAATAAGGTATTATTTATTTAATTAAACTCTTTTAATTAAATGGGCCCCTAATCCTATTAGGGGGGTAATTAATTAAACTCCTTTAACTAATTTTCCTTCCTAATCCAATTAGGAATAAATGAAAGTACTTATATTAAATTAATTCCTAAACTTTTTTAGAAATTAAAATAATAATAATTGTAATAATATTAATAAGACTCCTCTCATTAATTTATATTTAATATTTCTAAAATATTAAATAATAAATATTAAGCTATTTAATTTATTCTATCACTATAGATTAAATTAAATATACTTAATATATTATTACAATTATGCCATTAACTTCTTAAATAATTATTCTTCCTTTTATGGTGTGACCCTTTAGGTTCTCCATATTAAATAGGTATTGAATAAATCAATTAGAACAATTCTAATCTCATTTAAATAAATAAATTAAACAAATAATTTATTTAAATAAATAATATTTATTCTCTACAATAGGATAAGCCTCCTAGCGATCAACGACTTTCCAGATAATATAGATTTCAACATTAATCATAAAAGAACCTTTGAGTAAATAGTTACCGACAATTCAATCCTTCAACCATACAATGTCCCAATTAAATATAAGACATGGAATTCTTGTCAAGTCTTATTTTATTTAATCATATGTATTTCGATTCCTAAATGCATTAACTCCTAATGAATGCAAATTAGAAACTACTTTCTAATTTCATTCCACCTTCGCCAAGGATTCTGGGTTGTCATTTATCGAATCACATAGGACATTTCTCCTTTTTACTAGAAGTGGTAGATTCTTTATTGATCATTCATTATCTTCATATATAACTTATTACACCCAAGCATACCCTTTGATATACTCTAAGAGTCTTAAGGAATAAGTCAAAGTGTAATTCATTATATATAAGATACTATGATGATCTCAAGTCTAAGGATCATTTGTCTTACTATCACTACAGAAATTCTATTGGATTGAGTAAGTAAAACTCCATTAGGTATTCCTTAGCGAGTCACGCTCAAATGAACTTATTCTCTAATAAGCACCTATATACTCGCTTTAGTGTCTCCACAAATGATCATGAGATCAATCATCCTCATCCAATGAGCAAGCAACAACGTATGTACCAATCTATCCGGATTCACTAATCCCCAATTTAGTAATCCAATGATTGGGAACTATTTTAGTTTTAAGCTTTCTAAGAATTTAGATCTCATTAGAATGATCATCATCATTATTCTAAAAGCGTTGCTTAAAACTATGGGTTTATCACATATTATTAAAACAGCACCATGTAGATAATAAATGCCTTTAATAAATAATTCTTTTATTAATAAATAAATAAATAAGATTGATTACACAGTATATGCTTTATCATCATACATGATTGGCTTGTATGCATAATACTTTCATAATAATCTATCATTAGCCTTCAATAGTATAACAACTGATAGAATACAATAGACAACAAGTTTTAGATCAACAACTACAGCGGAATAAGCAATCCATTAGAAGAGTAAAGTAGAGCATGATATCAACTATCTTCTATGATTTAAAAAGTTTATCATCAATTTTATCGTTGAGACTCAGTTTAATAAAGAATCCACATCACTGAATTATCCATGCACTACGGGCCAAGGATATTCGTGTTATCACCAATGGTCATGATCATGCCAAACAATAATTCATCTTTGCATCCTTGGCCGAAGAGAACACATGTTCATGATCATACCATCATCTGTCCATCAATGCACTACAGGTTAATGATGACTTTTACCACATCATTTGTAATATTACAGATCATAATTATACCAAATAATCCATTGTCATAATCATACCAATTAACAGTCCATCTATGCACTACGGGCCAAATATGACTTTCATCACAATATAAGCATAGGATGATGACAATGATATAAGAATTTAATTAAATGAAAGCAATGATAAATTTTAAAGATTTATAATTTAATTTATCAATAATGTCCAAATTGTCAACATGATACTGCTTTGTGGAGTAAAATTCAAGAATAATATTCCGAAAATAATTTGGACAGAAAAGAAATCAGTTTTTGTCATGAATAGTACCTCGGGTGAATAGTATTTCGTGAATAGTACCCGTACGTATGAATAGTGCCATATAAATAAATAGTACCCATGAATAGTACTCCAGCATGAAAAGCTTAAAAATGAACAAGAATGATCATAAAAATATTCTTCTGAAACGATACTAGATGAAATGCAAATTTCAAGGATATTCTACTAATTTCAAGGAGTATAGAAGCAATACTTAACAAAATGAGTGTAGAATTCAGAATCTAAAACGAAATAATATTACTTACATACTATAGAGTATGGAAAAAAATATTATTTCTTATGAATATTGAACAAAAATTATATCTCTTACAACTGTTGAACGAAAATAATATTCCTTACGAATATTGAACGAAGATAATATTCCTTACGAATATTAAACGAAGATAATATTCCTTGTGAATATTGAACGAAATAAAATTTCTTACGAATACGAAAAATAATATCGTAAATGAATATGAAATAAATAATACCCCTTACCTCAAAAAAAGAGCAATTCCAACTGGTATAACATATATATTCTTGAAGAAAACTTTTACTATTTTCTACACTCAAAGCTTCATTAAACTCTAAAGAAATACGCTCAATATTATAGAAGAAGAATTCTTTGATTCTGGTGTGATTTTCTTTTCTAAACTGAGCATCCTATTTATAGGAGAATGGCAGGATACTATTTGGATGCACAATAAGAAAAAAATCACGGATTGAACAGTAACTGTCACGGATTTTTGATGAATTTTCTAATTTTACTATGCAGTTACTATACAAACACTATGCAGACACTATGTAAATACTATGTATAATAAAATATAATTTATTTTATTTTTCATAAAAAACCAAAACTTAATATATAATATATATACATAATAATCATTTTCTCCCTCCCGTGAATTGCCTAATTCCCCCAGGTAATGTTTAATATATATATATATATATATAACAAAATTGAGATAACTTACTCCCAACTATTTTGAAAAATGGGTAAGTGAGAGTCCAAATAATAAGTCAAATTGACAACAAATACTTCATAAAAATCTCTTCAATATTTTTAACAACATATATTCATCATTAATATTATAACTCGCAATATTAACTGTAACACCCCAACTTTTATGAATAAAGATTAATTTTTCTCGAAATATATTTTTGAATATTATGGTGTGAATTTGATATAATGTTATAGTTGTACGTGGGTAATATTTATAAATTTTGCAAAGTAAGCAAGTGGTTATAAAATATTCGATTGGTCGGGGAATATTCGTTTTAACAGGGAATATTCGTACGACGACATAATCATTGGTGGACCCCATAAACGGAATTATTTTTGGAGTTAGAAAACAACAGAATTATGTTTTTATAAAAATAACGGCAAAAGTTTTACAGTTAAACTGTTGAACTACCCAGTGGTAAAAGTACTACGCGTGGTTGCATAGTAGTACACGGTATTGATTATTGATGCTTACGTGAGAAGTCACTCAGTTATACTCAATTATTGCTACAGTAATTGCTGCATAAAATCTCTCATATTATTGATTCAATTATTGTCACAATATCATCTGCATAATATTTTATATTATTAAATCAATAATTGAGACGACAAATGTATTAATATTATTATTTGCAATATTGACAATGCCTAGAAAGTTCTGTCAATGAGAGGTTCGGTCACCTAATTGCGCGACAATAGGGAGAAATCTTTATCGAAAAGCCCTCTCTTTCTTGGGAATGATCTGGTTGTTAAATATTGTGAGTTATAATATTAATGATGAATACGTTCGTGTTGATTAAAGATGAAATTGATATTTCCATGGTGTTGGGATTATTAGTGTTAGTGGAAATTGACATCTATTTCGATAATAATGGATGTCTGGAGGTTATATTGACCAATCGGGTAATTGATCTGATAAATGAGCAATTAATTGCTATTAATTCACATGCTTATAATTATTTGTTCACATGCATGTACTATTAGGGGAGGTGGTGAAAGATTGATAATACTTACATGATTAAATTTAAAATAGAGGTATAGATGAAGGTACTATATCGTAACTATTTTTTTTTACATTATAGAACTATTGAGAATGATGACAATAATATAAAGAATGGATCAAGTGAAATTAAGAATAAATATTAGAGATTTTAATAAATGTATACTATTTAAGAGGTAATAATATTATATTTAGTATTATATTACATTACATCAAAATTTTAGTGGAAAAATCAAATCCTACCACTAGAGTGAGGCCCTATAATACTAGTTACGAGGAAATGTTGCACCTGATCAGTGGTGCTACTCACTAATGGAATATCTATCTATATCTATAAAAAATTAATGTTTTTGTTATAAGATGATTGCCTACTCAGGAGGCAACTCCCTCCTTTTTCTCTTAATGTGAGGGAATCTCCCGTGCTTTCCCTCTTCCTTCTCCTTTCTTCTCCTCCTCCCGTGAACTCTAGATCATGAGTAGGGTAATTTCTCTCATATTATTTGAGTTGTCATGAGGCATATGTTATGCCTTTCCCATGTTGCATGAGAACACATCCTAACTCTCTACCTTAAGCATCGCTGTAGATGACAAATCCCTCCGAGCCAGATGGTATTGTCAGAACAGGTGCTGAAATAAGTCTCCTCTTGAGTTCTTGAAAACTCTTGTCACATTCTTCGCTCCAACCGATTTTTTTATCTTTTATAGTCAGTTGAGTTAATGGAGTAGCGATTCAAGAAAATCCTTCCACGAATCTCTGATAATAACCAGATAAGCCCAGAAAGCTATGTACTTCGGTCACTGACTTAGGTTGCTCCTAGCTTTGAATTGCTTCAATATTTTCCGGGTCAACAGATATTCCATGATTTGATATCACGTGCCCAAGGAATGCTACTTCCTCAAGCCAGAACTCGCATTTCTTTAACTTGGCATATAATTTGTTCTCACGAAGCTTTTGTAGTATCAGCCTCAAGTGTTGCTCATGATCTTCACGACTTTTGGAGTAAATGAGAATGTCATCAATAAAGAAAACCACAAAATAATCTAAATATTCCTTGAATACTCGGCTCTTCATATCCATGAAGGCAGCAAGAGCATTACTCAATCCAAAAGACATGACTAGGAATTCATAATGCTCGTACCGAGTTCTAAAAGCAGTCTTTAGAATGTCATCAGTTTTAATCTTTAACTGATGATATCCTGAACGAAGATCGATCTTTAAAAAGAACTTGGCACCTTGCAATTAGTCAAATAGGTCATCAATGTGAGGCAACGAGTACCTATTTTTGATGGTGACATGATTCAACTCCCGATAACCAATACAAAGTCGCATACTCCCATCTTTCTTCTTTACGAATAGAACAGGAGCACCCCAAGGAGACGTACTAGGACGGATGAAATCGATGTCTAACAATTCCTGCAGTTGGGTCTTTAACTCCTGAATTTCAATAGGAGCCATTCGATATGGGGCTTTGGAAATGGTTTTTGTACCAGGTTCAAGGTCGATACAAATTTCAATTTCATGCTCTGGGGGTAGGCCAGGAAGTTCTTCAGGGAATACGTCAAGAAATTTATTAACAATAGAAATATTATTCAAGATTGGCGTATTTTTGTTTAAATCCGTGACATGAGCTAAGAAAGCTTGACATCCGTTTTTCAATAAACGAATAGCTTTATGGCTTGAAATGACAGTGATTGACTTTAATGGTTTGGTTGCTTGAATTCGCATAATAGGTTGGTTAGGAACATGAAAGCTAATAACCTTACGAAAACAATCAATTTTAGCATGATGAGTAGTCAACCAATCAATTCCTAAAATCACATCGAATACAAATATTTTTAAAGAGATAAGATCGACAGGTAACGTGCAGTTACCGATTTGAATCAAACAAGACTTATAAACAGTGGATGTAATAAAGGTTTCCCCCAACGAAGTTTCAACCGATAAGTAAAAGTTTAATTTCTCCGGAGTCAAATTTAAACGTTGAGCGCAAGTAGGAGAAATAAAAGAATGGGTAGAACTGGTATCAAATAAGGTATAAGCTTCGCAAGAGTTTATGATTAGCTTACCCGTGATCACCTCGTTCGAATTCCTCGCTTTTTAGGAGGTTACGACAAACGCCCTCCCTTGAACTACCGATTTTGTCTTGTCTGGGATGGCCTTTGATGCCTCCATCCCAGTTGGAATTGACCTTGGTGCCCAACAAAATCGGGCTAGGTGACCTTCTCTTCCACAATTGTAACATGCTTGGCTTCACGCGCGTCTGATTTGGTGATGTGTCCTCCCTCCGCGCGTTTGTAACATACGACCGGCGGTTGTTTTCTTTCCTTAACAATAGGTGTTGGTGCTGACGTCTTTTCATCATTATTGAATCTCCTCTTCTTGAAATTTCCACTTCTATTATCTTGGCCATGATTACCACCAGAGTGGTTACCATTTCTGGCATGTTGATTCCCTTCACGTTTGTTGTCAATACTTCTATGACTGCTACCATTGGTATTATCGACTTGTCGGCAGCTCTCTCTGGGTTGGGTTGACTCATTATCGTGCTCCAATAACTGAGCCATATTTACAACATCTGAATACAAACACAATTTGTGAGAAATTAAGTATTGACGTATCTCAGGTTTCAAACCTCTTAGAAACATCCGCGTCATTCTCTCCTCAATATCGACCAAGTGGGGCGCAAACCGAGACAACTCAGCAAACTTAGCTTCATATTGTGACACGGTCATATTATTTTGCTCCAACTTAATAAACTCCACCTCCTTCATGTGACGAATACTTTCGGGAAAGTACTTGTCGTTGAACAGCTCTTAGAACTTCTCCCAAGACATTTTCAGTGCTGAAGGTTGAGTACGCTTTATATATTCCCACCAGTAATATGCCTCTCCTCGCAACATGAAGGTGGCAAAGGGAACCTTTTGCTCCTCGGAGCATCCCAAGACATCAAATATCTTGGTGATCTGCTTTATCCACGTCTCCGCCTTAAGTGGTTTTGGCTCTCTAATAAACTCCGGTGGTCCCAGCTCCTTAAACAGCTTAGCGGTGACCGTCCTAGAATTACCAGTATTTTCACCTGTATTTTGGACAGGAGTCGTTCTCGCCTGATGTTGCATGAATTGCATAAAGCTTTTGAACATCCCATCGTTCATCATTTGATCGGTGTTGTTGTTTACCTGAGGATTATTGTCTTCCTGTTGCACATTATCCTGGGTATTGATCGTTGGCGACTCAACGGTCTCATGGGCTTCATTGTTGATCTCAACATTTTCAGATGCCATTTTCAAACACTGCCACAAAACAAGGGTTAATTGACATACCACATATTATCCCTATACTCTGACTGACCAATTAAATACCAATTAATCTTAGGTAGGTCATACTAGCGAAGGAATTCCCAGTCTAACCCCTCCTAATTCTTGTCTCACATCTCAGCCAGGGATCATATCCCTAAGCTTTGATACCAACTGTGACGCCCCCAAAATAGGTATACATCACCCATCTTTGGTCCCCAAATACATGGTACTGAATACAAATACAAACTTAATTATACAACATGAGCTGAGAGTTTTTCACGAATATTGTCTTCTAGACAATATCCAAACTCAAATGGAGTCCTCATTACATTTATTATCACACTATTTTATAGAATAGTGAGGACTACTATAACACTATCTCGGGCCATCACTCTATTCCCCGACTAGTTCTGGCTACGTTCTCATTTTCTGAAGAGAACAATGGAAGTAAAAGGGCGAGCTCAACTAGCCCAGTAAGAAATATTATGACTAAGATAATGCAGAATAAGTTATCATTAGCCTTCAACATTGTTAAACTGATAGAATATAATCGACAACAAGTTTAACTGCAGCGAAATAATCAATCCATTAGAAGAGTCCAGTAGAGCATGATATCTACTATCTTCTATGATTTAAAAAGGTTTTCATCAACTTTATCGCTGAGACTCAACTTAATAAGTAAACTACATCATCGAATCATCCCTGCACTACGGGCCAAAGATATTCATGTAATCTTCAATATTCATGATTATACCAAATAATCCCTGGTCATAATCATATCAATCAATAGTCCATCTATGCACGTAAGCCAAAGATGACTTTCATCACAATATAAGCATGAGGATGATGACAATGATATAAGCATTTAATTAAATGAAAGCAAAGGATAAATTTTAAAGATTCATAATTTAATTTATCTAGTATACAATAATGTCTAAATTGTCAACATGATACTGCTTTGTGGAGTAAAATTCAAGAATAATATCCATGTATCAAAAATATTTTGGACATAAAAGAAATCAATTTTTCGAGTGATTAGTAACCGGGTGAATAGTACCCCGTGAATAGTAATTCGTGAATAGTAACCCGACATGAAAAGTACCCCAAATACCTGAGTAACCAGGTGAATCGTAACCCGGGTGAAAATATTGATATTTAATAAGAAAGTTCAGATCAATATTTCAATGAAATGATACTGGATGAAGCACAAAACTCAAGGATATTCCACTAATTTCAAGGATTATAGAAGCAATACTTACCATAGTAAGTTTAGATTTAAGAATATGAAAAGAAATAACATCTGAAGCGCAAATGGATTTTCACTCGTCATACTAAAGCACGTAATCCGCGTAGACAAAGGTTATTAGAGCATATTAAAGGATGAATCTGAAAAAATAGTATTCATTATGAATAAGAAAGAAATAATACCCTTACCTTAGTAGAGAGAAATTTGGATACTACAATAGTGAAGTAGCAGAATACTCTTCTTCTTGCTCTCTATAGTTTCTCTCTCTATAGTGTCTCTTGTGAATCTCAGTGAATTGGTGAGAATGAAAGAAGAATTAAGCTTCTATTTAAAGGAGAATGGACTAAATAGTAACTTATTCATGAACGGTCCCGATTGATTTACTTTTTGAACGGACGGTCCATATTGATTACTATTAGAACCACAACCGACGGTCCAGATTGATTTACTTTTAAAACCACCATCAACTGTGATGCCCCCAAAATAGGTATACATCACCCATCTTGAGTCGCCAAATACATGGTACAAAATTCAAATACAACTTCATTATACAACAGTCGTGTAAAATACGACTAAACATATGTTGTGAGTTTTAATACAAATATTGTCATCTAGACAATATACAAACTCAATGGGGTCCTCATTACATTTATTATCACACTATTTCACAGAATAGTGAGGACTACTAATGCACCATCTAGGACCATCACTCTGTTCCCCGACTAGTCCCTGCTACGTTCTGATTTCCTTAAGAGAACAATTAAAGCAAAAGGGTGAGCTCAACTAGCCCAGTAAGAAATATTATGACTAAGATAATGCAGAATAATTTATCGTTAGCCTTCAACGGTGTTAAACTGATAAAATATAACAAACATCAAGTTTAACTGCAGCGGAACAAACAATCCACTAGAAGACTCAAGTAGTGAATAAAATCTACTATCTTATATGATTTAAAAGGTTTTTCATCACTTTTATCGCTGAGACTCAACTTAATAAATAATCCACATCATCAAATCATCCATGCACTACAGGCCAAAGATATTCTTTAGTATCACGACCACGAATTATTCATGCACTACGGCCAAAGATAATCGTGTTTTCATCAACGGTCCTGATCATTCCATAAAATAATTCATCTTTGCACCCTTGACCGAAGAGAATCCATAGCCATAATCATACTAAAAAATGTCCATCAATGCACTATGGGCCAATGAGGACTTTTTCCACATCATTTGTAACATTACGGTCATGATTATACCGAATAATCCCTGGTCATAATTATACCAAGTCCATCTATGCACCACTGTGCCACTGGATGACTTTCAACATAATATAAACATGAGGATGATGACAATGACATAATAATTCAATAAAACAAGTTCAAGAATTAATTTATCCAGGAACCAATAACGTCCAAATTCTCAACATGATACTTCTTTGTAGAGTAAAATTCAAGAATGCTCAGAAGAATATTTCCATGAAAAGATACTGGATGAAGCGCAAATATCAAAGATATTCTACTAATTTCATGGAGTATAGAAGTCAAAACTTTAACCAACTGAGTATAATAGAATATATGAAACTGCAAATGGATTTTCGCCCGCAATGCGGTAATCCACGTAGACAGATCATTTCCACAATTTAATAAGGAATGAATACGAAGGTCATTCACCATGCATGTGGTAATCCACATGACAAAAGTTATTCCAATGAGAATAATAAAGAATGGAATAACATAAGGATTCACCATGCGTGCGATAGATCTGCATGCACGAGTTATTCCCACGTAATAATAAATAATGGAACGAAGTCCGGCAGAACGCATTGCAGACAGGATATTCAAAGAATAATAAATAATGGGAACCGTCCGCATAAATGCATTGCAGACGGGATATCAAACACGAATAATAAATAATGGAACCAGTCCGGCGTAAATGCATGCACGAGGATATTCCGGCGTAATAATAAAGAATGGAATATTAGAAGAATTTCACCATGTATGCGGTGCTCAGATATAAACAAAGTTATTCCAATGTAATAATAAGAATGGAATAACATAAGATTTTTCACCATGTATGCGATACTTTGCATAGGCGAGTTATTCCAACATAATAATAAAGAATGGAATAACATAAAATTTTACCATGTATGCAAGATTTAGATGTATAAAGGTTATTCCAACATAATAATAAAGAATGGAATAACAGAAGAATTTCACCAAGTATAGGGTAGCCCGCGTATCCAACAGAATAATAAAGAATGGAATAACAGAAGTCCTCTTCATGAATAAGAAAGAAAGAATACCCTTTACGAGTACAACAAATAATATCCTCTACCTTAAAAGAAACTGGATATTGGAGTAGTGAAGTAGCATAATATTTTTCTTCTTACTTCTATTGTTTCTCTCTCTAGAGTTTCAGTGAATTCGTAAGAAATAATGAAGGAATGAGCTTCTATTTATAGAAGAACTGAAAGTGGCTCTTGGTCTTAACGAAGGGTCAAAATGACTCTTGGTAATATTGAAGAGACAACTACTATTCATGAAGGGCAATTAACTCTTGAAGCAAATGAAAGGGCAAATAACTCTTAGAAAAAATCGAAGGGACAAATAACTCTTGAAAACTCAAGGGTCAAGTTACTATTAAAACTTTAAATCAACGATCCATATTGATTTACTATTATAATTTCAACCAACGGTCTGAAAAATTAGCACATCTCCTCATGGAATAATATTGTACCCAAATATAATTTGGACTGAAAAGAAATATATTTTACGGGTGAATAGTATCCCGTGAATAGTAACTCGTGAATAGTAACTTATGAATAGTAACTCATGAATAGTACTCCGAAACGAAAAGTACCCCGAATACCCGATTGAACAATATAACCTCTAGACATCAATTATTATCGAAACAAATGTCGATTTCCACAAACACAAATAATTCTAACACAATGGAACTATAAAATTCATCTTTAATCAACACGAACTTATTCATCATTAATATTATAAATCACAATATTTAACAACCAGATCGTTCTCAGGAAAGAGGGGGCTTTCTGATAATGATTTCTCCTTATTGGCCCGCAATTAGGTGACCAAACCTCTCATTGACAGAACTTCTAGACATTGTCAATATTGCAAATAATAATATGAATAACTTCGTCGTCTCAATTATTGATTTAATAATATATAATATTATGCAGATGATACTGTAACAATAATTGAATCAATAATATGAGAGATATGATGCATCAATTCTTCATGTAGCAATAATTGAGTATAACCGAGTGACTTCTCACGTAAAGATCAATAATCAATACCAGTGTCTGCTTACGCAACCACGTGTATTATTGTACTTTTACTACTTAGGGTAGTTCAACAGCTTTTTAACAGTAACACCCCGTAGTTATTTTTATAGAAAGATAATTTTGTCATTTTTTAACTACGACAATACTTCCGTTGTGGGGTCCACAAATGATTGTGTCGTCGTACGAATATTCCCTGTTAAAATGAATATTCTCCGACCAATCGAATATTATATAACCACTTACTTACTTTGCAAAATTTATAAATATTACCCACAACTATAACATTATATCAAATCCACACCATAATATTCAAAAATATTTCGAGAAAATTAAATCTTTATTCATAAAATATGGGGTCTCACAATCTCCCCTCCTTATGAAATTTTGCCCTCGAAATTTACGTACGTACCTGATATTTGAAGGGATGAGAATACCATGCTTTCTTTTGATTGATAGACTTTCGATAATTTCCTCGCTATCATGATTTTCCCATTTCTCATCTCCTGTATTTCAGATATCATTCTAGAATATAGCTTCAAAACAAAGGTTAATTGACATATCATAATTTGTCAACTTATCAAGTAAACAATTTCAGCTTAGGTAAGTCACACACTAGCGAAGTATATAACTCGTCTCTCCCCTCCTAGTTCTAGACTCTTATCTCCGCCAGCGACCATATCCCTAAGCTTTGATACCAACTGTGACGCCCCCAAAATAGGTATACATCACCCATCTTGAGTCGCCAAATACATGGTACAAAATTCAAATACAACTTCATTATACAACAGTCGTGTAAAATACGACTAAACATATGCTGTGAGTTTTAATACAAATATTGTCATCTAGACAATATACAAACTCAATGGGGTCCTCATTATATTTATTATTACACTATTTCACAGAATAGTGAGGACTACTAATGCACCATCTAGGACCATCACTCTGTTCACCGACTAGTCTCTGCTACATTCTCATTTCCTGAAGAGAACAATGAAAGCAAAAGGGTGAGCTCAACTAGCCCAGTAAGAAATATTATGACTAAGATAATGCAGAATAATTTATCATTAGCCTTCAACGGTGTTAAACTGATAAAATATAACAAACATCAAGTTTAACTGCAGCAGAATAAACAATCCATTAGAAGAGTTAAGTAGAGAATAAAATCTACTATCTTCTATGATTTAAAAGGTTTTTCATCACTTTTATCGCTGAGACTCAGCTTAATAAATAATCCACATCATCAAATCATCCCTGCACTACAGGCCAAAGATATTCTTTAGTATCACGACCACGAATTATTCATGCACTACGGCCAAAGATAATCGTATTTTTATCAACGGTCCTGATCATGCCATAAAATAATTCATCTTTGCACCCTTGGCCGAAGAGAATCCATAGCCATAATCATACCAAAAAATGTCCATCAATGCACTACGAGCCAATGAGGACTTTTTCCACATCATTTGTAATATTACGGTCATGATTATACCGAATAATCCCTGGTCATAATCATACCAAGTCCATCTATGCACTACAGGCCACAAATGACTTTCAACATAATATAAACATGACGATGATGACAATGACCTAATACTTCAATAAAACAAGTTCAAGAATTAATTTATCCAGGAACCAATAATGTCCAAATTGTCAACATGATACTTCTTTGTAGAGTAAAATTCAAGAAGGCTCAGAAGAATATTTTCATAAAAAGATACTGGATGAAGCGCAAATATCAAGGATATTCTACTAATTTCATGTAGTATAGAAGTCAAAACTTTAACCAACTGAGTATAATATAATATATGAAGCTATGAATGGATTTTCGCCCTACGTGCGGTAATCTACATAATGCGGATCATTTCCACAATTTAATAAGGAATGAATACGAAGGATCATTCACCATGGATGTGTTAATCCACATAGACAGGTTATTCCAACAGAATAATAAAGAATGGAATAACATAAGGATTCACCGTGCAATGCGATAGATCTGCATGATGAGTTATTCCCAGCGAATAATAAATAATGGAACTGTGTTAGGCGTAAACGCACGCACGGGATATTAGACGAGAATAATAAATAATAGAACCGGGTTTGGCATAAACGCATACAGACAAGATATTAGAAAAAATAATAAATAATGGAACCGAAGTCCCACAAACGCGTCTGAACAAGATATTACGACAAAATAATAAAGAACGAAATATTAGAAAATTTTCAAAGCATGTATATCAGATTGCGATAAACAAAGTTATTCCAATGAATAATAAGAATGGAATAATGAAGAATTTCACCATGTATGCGAAGATTTTGTATAGACAAAGTTATTCCAACATAATAATAAAGAATGGAATAATGGAAGAATTTTACCATGTATGCAAGATTTTGCGTAGTATAAAGTTATTCAACATAATAATAAAGAATGAAATAACAAAAGAATTTCACCAAGTATAGGGTGGCAGCATATCTGAGTTATTCCAACGAGAATAATAAAGAATGGAATAATGAAGTTCTCTTCATGAATAAGAAAGAAAGAATACCCTTTACGAGTACAACAAATAATATCCCCTACCTTAAAAGAAACTGGATATTGGAATAGTGAAGTAGCAGAATATTTTTCTTCTTACTCTCTATTGTTTCTCTCTCTAGAGTTTCAGTGAATTCGTAAGAAATAATGAAGGAATGAGCTTCTATTTATAGAAGAACTGAAAGTGGCTCTTGGTCTTAACGAAGTGTCAAAATGACTCTTGGTAATATTGAAGAGACAACTACTATTTGCTAAGGGGCGATTAACTCTTGAAACAACGAAGGGGCAAATAACTCTTGGAAAATTGAAGGGACAAATAATTCTTGAAAAACTGAAGGGACAAGTTATTGTTAAAACTTTAAATCAACGATCCATATTGATTTACTATTATAATTTCAACCAACGGTCTGAAAAATTAGCACATCTCCTCATGGAATAATATTGTACCCAAAAACGATTTGGACCGAAAAGAAATATATTTTACGGGTGAATAGTATCCCGTGAAAAGTAACTCGTGAATAGTAACTCGTGAATAGTAACTCATGAATAGTAACTCGTGAATATTACTCCGACACGAAAAGTGTCCCGAATACCCGATTGAACAGTATAACCTCCAGACATCAATTATTATCGAAATAAATGTCGATTTCCACTAACACAAATAATTCTAACACAATGGAACTATAAAATTCATCTTTAATCAACACGAACTTATTCATCATTAATATTATAATTCACAATATTTAACAACCGGTCATTCCGGTGAGAGGGGCTTTCAGATAAGAATTTCTCCTTATCAGTGCGCAATTAGGTGACCAAACCTCTCCTCAGTGAACTTCTAGACATTGTCGATATCGCAAATAATAATATGAATAAATTTGTCATCTCAATTATTGATTTAATAATATATCATATTATCACGGATGATCTTTGTAACAATAATTAAATCAATAATATGAGAGATACGATGCAACAACAATTCTTTGTAGTAATAATTGAGTATAAGCGGTGACTTCTCACGTAAGCATCAATAATCAATACCGGTGTGCTACTATGCGCAACCATGCGTACATTGTATTTTTTACTATCGGGTAGTTCAACGGTTTTAACGGTAACACCTCGTAGTTATTTTATAGAAAGATAATTTTGTCATTTTTAACTACGACAATACTTCCGTTGTGGAGTCCACTAATGATTGATTGTCTTGTCATCGAATATTCCCTGTTAAAACGAATATTCCCCGACCAATCGAATATTATATAACCACTTGCTTATTTTGTAAAATTTATAAATATTACCAACAACTATAACATTATATCAAATCCACACCATAATATGCAAAAATATTTCGAGAAAATTAAATCTTTATTAATAAAATCTGGGGTCTCATATCAACGGTCCAGATTGAATTACTATTAAAACCACCACCGACGGTCCAGATTGATTCACTATTAAAACCATCAGCGACGATCCAGATTGATTTACTATTAAAACCACCATCAATGGTCCAGATTGATTTAATATTAAAACCACCATCAATAGTCCAGATTGATTTACTATTAAAACCACCATCAATGGTCCAGATTGATTTAACTTATTACACTTTGGTACCCCTAAAGTTTTCCAAGTTTGGATTATTCCCCTCTAACCTTTGTAATTCACTTAACTTCAATAAACACATTCTTAATACTTCAACAATTATTCATCACTAATATTATAACTCACAATATTTAACAACCAGATTATTCCTAGGAAAGAGGGGACTTTCCAATAATGATTTCTCCCTATTGGCACACAATTAGATGACCAAACCTCTCATCAACAGAACTTTCTAGACATTGTCAATATTGCAAATAATAATATGAATAACTTTCTTCTCTCAATTATTGATTTAATAATATAAAATATTGTGCAGATGATACTGTGACAATAATTGAATCAAATAATATGAGATACTATGTAATAATTACTGCAGCAATAATTGAGTAAACTAAGTGGCTTCTTACGTAAGCATCAATAATCAATATCGTGTGATACTATGCAACCACGCATATTACTGTACTTTTATCACCGGGTAGTTCAACAGTTAACGGTAAAACTTTCGCCATTATTTTTATAAAAAGATATTTATGTCATTTTCTAACTACGAAAATACTTTCATTGTGGGGTCCACCAATGATTGTACCATCGTACGAATATTCTCTGTTAAACGAATATTCCCCGACACAACGAATATTTTATATCAACTTGCTTACTTTGCAAAATTTTCAAATATCACCCTTAACTTTAATATTTTATCAATTTAACCATTTATTAAATAGAATAATAATTATAAAAAAAATTAGATACTTTCATTTCATATAATTCGGGGTCTTACAACCTCCCTTCTTTATGAAATTTCGTCCTCGAAATTGATGTACGTATCTGGTATGACGAAGAGGTGAGAATACTTTGATTTCATTTCAGATTCTAACTCCCAGGTCATTTCCTCAACATCGTGGTTTCTCAACAAAACTTTGACTTGAGGTATAATCTTGGAGCGTAGAATATGTTCCTTCTTATCCAAGATTTTAATAGGTACTTCTTCATACGTTAAATCTTCCGCTATTTCGACCGGTTCTAACTCAATAATGTGGTTCGGGTCTTTCACATATTTACGTAACATAGATATGTGAAAAACATTATAAACACGAGACATACTTGGCGGTAACGCAAGTCTATAAGCCACAGTTCCTACTCGATCAAGGATTTCGAATGGCCCAATGAATCGAGGATTGAGCTTTCCTCTCTTTCCAAATCTTGTAACTTCTTTTCATGGAGTAACACGTAACAACACATGATCTCCAACATTGAACTCCACGTCCTTTCGATGAAGATCAACATAACTCCTTTGTCGATCTTATGAGGTTTTTATACGTTGTCGGATCATTTGAATCTTTTACGTAGTCATACGTACCAACTCCGGTCCCAACAACGTTGCTTCACCCACCTCATCCCAGCATACTGGAGAACGACACTTGCATCCGTATAACGCCTCAAATGGAGCCATGCCAATACTTTTTTGATAACTGTTGTTGTAGAAGAATTCTACTAATTGTGTCGCCCCCAAAATAGGTATACATCATCCATCTTGAGTCGCCAAATACATGGTACAAAATTCAAATACAATCGTAAATATACAACATGAGCTGTGAGTTTTAATAAAATATTATCTTCTAGACAGCATTAAAACTCAAAATAAGTCATCAATACATTTATTAACACACTATTTCACAGAATAGTGAGGACTACTAATGATATCCTCTGTTCCCCGACTAGTCCCTACTACATTCTCATTTCCTGAAGAGAATAATGAAAGTAAAAGGGTGAACTCAACTAGCCCAGTAAGAAATATTATGACTAAGATAATGCAGAATAAATTATCATTAGCCTTCAACAGTGTTAAACTGATTAAATATAACAAACATCAAGTTTAACTGCAGCGGAACAAGCAATCCATTAGAATAGTCAAGTAGAGAATAAAATCTACTATCATCTATGATTTAAAAGGTTTTTCATTACTTTTTATCGCTGAGACTCAGCTTAATAAATAATTCACATCATCCCTGCACTACGACCAAGGATATTCATTAGTATCACGACTACAATTTATCCACGCACTACAGGCCAATGATATTCGTGTATTCATCAATGGTAATGATCATGCCAATAATTGTCCATCAATGCACTACGGGCCAATGAGGACTTTTTCCACATCATTTGTAACATTACGGTCATAATTACATCGAATAATCCATGGTCATAATCATACCAAGTCCATCTATACACTACAGGCCACAGATGACTTTCAACATAATATAAACATGAGGATGATGACAAAGATATAAGAATTCAATAAAACAAGTTCAAGAATTAATTTATCCAGGAACCAATAATGTCCAAATTGTCAACATGATACTTCTTTGTGGAGTAAAATTTAAGAATGCTCAGAAGAATATTTTCATGAAAAGATACTGGATGAAGCGCAAATATCAAGGATATTCTACTAATTTCATGGAGTATAGAAGTCAAAACTTTAACCAACTGAGTATAATATAATATATGAAACTGCAAATGGATTTTCGCCCGCCATGCGGTAATCCACGTAGACAGATCCACAATTTAATAAGGAATGAATACGAAGGATCATTCACCATGCATGTGGTAATCCACATAGACAGGTTATTCCAACAGAATAATAAAGAATGGAATAACATAAGGATTCACCATGCATGCGATAGATCGCATGCATGTGTTATTCCCAAGCGAGAATAATAAATAATAGAACTCGTCCCGCCAGAACGCATGAGATAAGATATTACGACGAATAATAAATAATGGAACTAGGTCCGGCATAAACGCACAGACGAGATATTTCGACAGAAAAATAAATAATGGAACCAGGTCTGGCGTAAACGCACAGACATGATATTTTGACAGAATAATAAAGAACGGAATATTAGAAGAATTTCACCATGTATGTGGTACTTTGCATAAACAGGTTATTCCAACAGGATAATAAAATTGGAATAACAGAAGAATTTCACCATGTATGCATTACTTTGCATAGACAGGTTATTCCAACATAATAATAAAGAATGGAATAACAGAAGTTCTCTTCATGAGGATGAAAGAAATAATACACCTTACAAGTACAACAAATAATATCCCTTACTTTTGAAAGAAGAGTATTCCGACTGGTAGGGTGACGATATACTCGAAGAAAATTTGTACTACGCTCAAAGCTTTCTTAAACTCTAAAGAAATACGCTCAAGTATAGAAGAAGAATTCTCTCTATAGTTTCTCTCTCTAGAGTTTCAGTGAATTCGTAAGAAATAATGAAGGAATGAGCTTTTATTTATAGAAGAATGGACTGCATAGTAACTAATTCATGAACGGTCCAGATTGATTTACTTTTAATCGGACGGTCCGTATTTAAAGCAAAATCTTTTAAATAAAATATAATATATTCTATTTATAATCTAATAAAACGAATAACTTTATAAAAGTATTCTGTTTTATATAAAAAAATTTTACTATGCAAAACCCTATCTGATTAATTTACGCAACACTACGATAATAAAATATAATATATTCTATTTATAGAATAACTTTATAAAAGTATTACATTTTATATAAAAAGATTTTACTATGCAAAATACTATGCATAATAGAATATAATATATTCTATTTATAGAATAACTTTATAAAAGTATTATGTTTTATCTAAAAAGCTTTTCTGTTTTATTACATTAATAATACTAATAAAACAAAATTGAGTGACTTATCACGTAAGCATTAATAACCAACACCGTGTGCTACTATGCAATCACGCGTAGTACTATACTTTTACTACCGGGTAGTTCAACAGTTTTAACGGTAACACTTCCGCCGTTATTTTATAAAAAGATAATTCTGTCGTTTTTTAAATACGATAATACTTTCGTCGTGAGGTCCACCAATGATTGTGCCGTCGTACGGATATTCCCCGATAAAAAGAATATTCCCTGACCAATCGAATATTTTATAACAACTTGTATACTTTTCAAAATTTATAAATATTACCCACAACTATAACATTATATCAAATCCACATCATAATATTAAAAAAAATCGAGAAAATCAAATCTTTATTCATAAAATCTGAGGTCTCACACTAATGGCAAGAACTTGTCCCAACTTCCTTTGAAGTCAAGGACACAGAGTCATAATAAATCCTCAAGAGTTTGAATAGTTCTCTCTGACTGCCCGACCGTTTGAGGATGATATGCCGAACTAAATCGTAAATCCTTGCCCATAGCTTTTTGCAAACTAACCCAAAATTGTGATGTGAATCTTGGGTCTCGATCAGAAACTATGGATACTGGCATGCCATACAGTCTTACAATCTCAGTTATGCACATACGAGCAATACGTTCAAGTGAATATGTTTCTCGTATAGGTAAAAAATGAGCTGACTTGGTCAATTTATCAACAATGACCCAAATCGCATCTATGCCTTGAGAAACCTTGGATAAACCATTAACGAAATCCATGGTAATGTGCTCCCACTTCCATCTAGAATTTTAAGTGGTTGCAATGGACCTTTTGGCACTTGATGCTCCGCCTTGACTCGTTGACAAGTTAGACACCTTAAGATAAACTCCGTTATCTCTCTCTTCATATTGCTCCACCAAAATGTATGTCGAAGATCATGATACATTTTGGTAATCCTAGGATGGATTGTAAACGGTGTGTTGTGCGCCTCCATCTTGGTCTTATACTTTAAATCAGGGTCGTTTGGAACATAAAGTCTGGAGCTGACTCGAAGTATTCATTCCTCATCAATTCTTGCTTCCGGAATAACACCTTCTCGTACTTTCTTCTTCATATGCATCAGCTCCAGGTCCAAAGTTTAAGCAGTTTTAACTTTATCAATTAAAGTCGGTTCTACTCGTATATTTATCATCATCATGTGGGTCCTTGGATTCTTTAACTCTATCTCCATCATTTGCAAGTCATACAAAATGGGCCTTTGCGTTGACAATATCGCACTCGTACCCGCATATAATCTTCTACTTAATGCGTCAACTACCACGTTTGCTTTTCTAGGATGGTATTGAATGGTATGATCATAATCTTTTAACAGTTCAAGCCAACGTCGTTGCCGCATATTGAGTTCCTTTTGAGTGAAGAAATATTTGAGGCTTTTATGATCCGTATAGATCTCCACTTTCTCCTCATACAGGTAATTCATCCAGATTTTAAGTGCAAAGACGACAGCTGCCAACTCTAGATCATGAGTAGGATAATTCCTCTCATATTCTTTGAGTTGTCATGAGGCATAGGCTATGACTTTCCCATGTTGCATGAGAACACATCCTAACCCTCTGCTTGAAGCATTGCTGTAGATGACAAATCCCTCCGAGCCAGATGGTATTGTCAGAACAGGTGCTTAAATAAGTCTCCTCTTGTGTTCATGAAAACACTTGTCACATTCTTCGCTCCAACCAAATTTTTTATCTTTTCTAGTCAACTGAGTTAATGGAGTAGCAATTCAAAAAAATCCTTCCATGAATCTCCGATAATAACCAGCTAAGCGCAGAAAGCTACGTACTTCAGTCACTGACTTAGGTTGCTCCAAGCTTTGAATTGCTTCAATCTTTGCCGGGTCAACAGATAATCCATGATTTGATATCACGTGCCCAAGGAATGCTACTTCCTCAAGCCAGAACTCGTATTTCTTTAACTTGGAATATAATTTGTTCTCACGAAGCTTTTGTAGTATCAGCCTCAAATGTTGCTCATGATCTTCACGACTTTTGGGTCGGGTAAAAATAAAGAAAATGCAACACAGATAAAGAACAAACCAAATGTTTGTTTTAGGTGTGGGATGAAAGGGCATTGGTCGCGTACCTGTCGTACGCCGAGGCATCTGGTTAATTTATTCTAGGAGTCCCAAAAGAAAAAAGTAATGGAGGCAGAAACAAACTTTGTTAATCATCAATTGAATATTGTTGATGTTCCACCAATGACCAAAAATGAGGAAAAGTTTGTTGATATTACTGAACCTTCTGAAAGTATCTTTTGGGATATCATTTAATTTCTTGTTTTAATTAAACACCCTGCATGTATAATATTATTAGTTTTCGTTCTATACGTGGTATGTGTTTATCATGAATAAAATTATATTTGAAATGTAACTTTTCTTATTTATGTTTTTATGTGTCAGATTGTGACGCCCCCAAAACAGGTATACATCACCCATCTTGGGTCGCCAAATACATGGTACAAAATTCAAATACAACTTAATTATACAACAGTCGTGTAAAATACGACAAAACATAATCTAAGAGTTTTAATAAGAATATTGTTATCTAGACAATATCCACACTAAATGGAGTCCTCATTACATTTATTGTCACCTTTATTTAATGAGAATAGTGAGGACTACTAATGTTATCATCCGGACCATCACTCCGTTCCCTCGACTAGTCCCGACTACGTTCTCATTTCCTGAAGAGAACAGTGAAAGAAAAGGTGAGCTCAACTAGCCCAGTAAGAAATATTATTACTAAGATAATGCAGAATAATTTATCGTTAGCCTTCAACAGTGTTAAACTGATAAAATATAACAAACATCAAGTTTAACTGCAGCGGAACAAACAATTCATTAGAAGAGTCAAGTAGAGAATAAAGTCTACTATCTTCTACGATTTAAAAGATTTTTCATCACTTTTATCGCTGAGACTCAGCTTAATAAATAAACCACATCATCCCTACACTACGGCCAAGGATATTCATTAGTATCACGACCACAAATTATTCATGCACTACGGGCCAAGGATATTCGTGTATTCATCAATGGTCATGATCATGCCAACAACTTTCCATCAATGCACTACGGCCAATGAGGACTTTTACCACATCATTTGTATCATTACGGTCATGATTTTACCTAATAATCCCTGGTCATAATCATACCAAGTCCATCTATGCACTACAGGCCACAGATGACTTTCAACATATTATAAACATGAGGATGATGACAATTCAATAAAACAAGTTCAAGAATAAATTTTAAAGATTTATAAATTAATTTATCCTGAACTCAATAACGTCCAAATTGTCAACATGATACTGCTTTGTGGAGTAAAATTCAAGAATGCTCAGAAGAATATTTCCATGAAAAGATACTGGATGAAGCGCAAATATCAAGGATATTCCACTAATTTCATGGAATATAGAAGCCAAAACTTTAATCAACTGACTATAATAGAATATATGAATTAAACCGCAAATGGATTTTAATCGCCATGCGGTAATCTACGTAGACAGATTATTCAAATAGAATAATAAAGAATGGAATAACAGAAGAATTCACCAGGCGTGCATAATTCGAATAGACAGGTTATTCCAACAGAATAATAAAGAATAGAACCAGGTCATGCGTAATCCGCACAGACAGGATGTTCCAATAGAATAATAAAGAATGAAATCAGGTCATGCGTAATCCGCACAGATAGGATGTTCCAACAGAATAATAAAGAATGGAACCAGGTCATGCGTAATCCGCACATATAGGATGTTCCAACAGAATAATAAAGAATGGAATAACAACGAGAATTTACGGGCATGCGATAGGCCGCATGCATGAGTTATTCCAATAGAATAATAAAGAATGGAACCAGTCATGCGTAATCCGCATGCACGGGATGTTCCAAAGAATAATAAAAAACGGAACCGGGTTATCGCGTAAACCGCATGCATGAGGATGTTCCAAATGTAGAATAATAAAAACGAGAATAATGAGAAGAATTTCACCATGTATGCGGTACTTGGCGTAGGCAGTTATTCAACATAATGATAAAGAATGGAATAACAGAAGTTCTCTTCATGAAGACAAAAGAAATAATACCCCTTAAGAATACAACAAATAATATATCTTACCTTAAAAAGAAGAGTATTCCGACTGGTAGGGCGAAGATATTCTTGAAGAAAACTTGCACTATTTTCTACGCTCAAAGCTTTCTTAAAATCTAAAGAAATACGTTCAAGATTATAGAAAAAAATTCTCTGAATTTCTGGTGTGATTTTCAATTCTAACTAAGCATCCTATTTATAGAAGAATGGAAAGGATACTATGTTGCACTATGCAATAAAATATAATATATTCTATTTAAAATATAATAAAACAAATAACTTTATAAAAGTATTCTGTTTATATAAAAAGATTTTACTATGCAAACACTATGCAGGCACTATACAAACACTATACATAATAAAATATAATATATTCTATTTAAAATATAATAAAACAAATAACTTTATAAAAGTATTTTGTTTTATATAAAAAGTTTCCTATTTTATTATATTTATAATAATAATAAAACAAACTATATCATCATTATTATAATTCACAATATTAATCGACTGTGTCGTTCCTAAAGAAAGAGGGGCTTTCAGATAAGGATTTCTCCTTATTAGTAGCGCATGATTAGGTGACCAAATCTCTCTTGATGAACTTCAGACATTGTCAATATTGTAAATAATAATATGAATAACTTTATCGTCTCAATTATTGATTTAATAATAATAAATATTATCACGAGATGATAATTGTGACAATAATTGAATCAATAATATGAGAGATATGATGCCTCAATTCATTGTAGCAATAATTGAGTATAAGCGAGTGACTTCTCACGTAAGCATCAATAATCAATACTGCAGTGTGCTACTACGCAACCACGTGTATTATTGTATTTTACTACCGGGTAGTTCAACGGTTTTAACGGTAACACTTTTTCGTAGTTATTTTTATAAAAGATAATTACATGGTTTTCTAACTACGACAATAATACTTCCGTTATGGGGTCCACTAATGATTGTTGCCGCATCGAATATTCCTGTTAAAAGCGAATATTCCCCGACCAATCGAATATTATATAACCACTTGCTTATTTTGAAAAATTTATAAATATTACCCATAACTATAACATTATATCAAATCCACACCATAATATTCAAAAAAAAATATTTCGAGAAATTTAAATCTTTATTCCTAAAATTTGGGGTCTCACACAGACCATCTTTAATGGATATGGAGGATATATGTTTAGCAGACAGTGCAACAACTCATACAATCTTTCAAAGTGAGAAATATTTTTTACAACTAATCAAAGCTAAGGGAAATGTAGGAACTATCTCTGGCACATCATATTTAATCGAGGGATTTGGAAAAGCTAATTTCATGCTACCAAATGAGACACAAGTTTTTATCAAAAATGCTCTATATTCTAGTAAATCAAGAAGAAATTTGCTTAGTTTTAAAGATATTCGACTAAATTATTTTCACATTAAAACAACCAATGAGAATGATAATGAATATCTTCTCATCACTTCTACTAATTTTGGAAAAAAGAATATCCTAGAAAAACTTCATTCAATTTCTTTTGGATTATATACTATGAAAATTAGAGTAATTGAGTCTCATAATTTTATGATTCCAAAAATCATAGATCCCAAATCCTTTATGCTTTGGCATGAAAGACTCGGTCATCCAGGTACTTCTATGATGCGTTGTATTATTGAATATTCTACTGGTCATCCTCTCAAAAATAAGAAGGTTTTTCCTAGTAGTGAATTTCCTTGTTCTGCGTGTTTTCGAGAAAAATTAATTGTTCGACCATCACCAGTAAAAGTTTATAAAGAAGCCCCAAAATTCTTAGAGAGAATTCAAGGAGACATTTGTAGATCTATTCACCCATTGTTTGGCCCATTTCGATATGTCATGGTTTTAATAGATGCTTCAACTAGATGGTCTCATGTTTGTCTTCTTTCTTCTCGAAATTTTGCTTTCTCAAAACTTCTTTCTCAAATAATCAAGTTACGGACTCAGTTCTCGGATCATCCAGTTAAGTCAATTCGACCTGATAACGCAGCTGAATTTTCATCAATGACTTTTAATGATTTTTATATGACTATTGGAATTTCCATTGAGCATTATGTTCCTCATATTCATACACAAAATGGTTTTGCTGAATCTTTAATAAAAAGACTTCAACTAATTGCACGACCATTAATGTTAAGGGCTAACTTACCTACCTCAGTTTGGGGTCATGCAATTCTTAATGCTGCAACCATCATTCGAGTAAGACCAACGACTCTTCATAAATTTTCTCCTCTACAGTTAGTTCTTGGACAGATACCCAACATATCACACTCTCGAGTTTCTGGAAATGCAGTATATGTTCCAATTTCACCTCCACAAAGAATTAAAATGGGAGCCCAACGAAGAATAGGTATTTATGTTAGTTTTGATTCTCCTTCTATTATCAGATATCTTGAGCCTTTAATTGAAGATGTTTTTACTACACGTTATATAGATTATCATTTTGGTGAATTTGTATTTCCACCATTAGGAGGAGGGAAAATTTTAAATAAAAACCCCTCTGAAATATCATGGAATGCATCAGATTTAAATTCAATTGATCCTCGTACAGGACAATGTAAAATTGAAGTTCAATGAATTATTTATTTACAAAATATTGCAAATCAAATGCCAGATGCATTTAATGATGCTAGAAAAATGATAAAGTCACATACACCTGCAGTGAATACTCCAGCAATGATAGAAATACCTATTGAAAAATTAATTCCTGGAGAATTGACAAATAAGGTAATAGAAGAATCTAAACCACGCTAGAAGCGTGGAAGATCGGTGGGTGTAAAAGACACTGTACCACAAAAATCAAAAGCAAATAAGGGAATCCCAGAAGGAATACCCGCTCCAGAAGTAGCACTTATTCTAAGAGTGGGAATAACCCCATAAGAGATTCAAAATCTCAGTGAAGGGATAAGAGATGAACACCAAGAGATCTCAATAAATTATGTACATGATGAGAAAATACGGGATCGAAGCAAAGTCATGATTGATGATATATTTGTTTTTTCTATAGCATCAGATATTACTTTGATTCCTGACACGGATCCTGAAACACAAAATATTGAAAAATGTCGAAAAAGAAAAGATTGGCCAAAATGGAAAGATGATATTCAAACTGAGCTACAATCTCTATTGAAAAGAGAAGTATTTAGACCAGTAATCCAAACACCGCTGGGTGTAATCCCGGTTGGAAACAAATGGGTATTTGTACGAAAGCGAAATGAGAAAAATGAAATTGTAAGATACAAAGCCCGACTTATAGCTAAAGGGTTTTCACAAAAACCTGGTATTGATTATCAGGATACATACTAGCTCTCCAGTAATGGATGGAGTCACTTTTCACTTTCTGATAGGTATGACAACCATGGAAGGTTTGGAAACACGTCTGATGGATGTTGTAACAACATACCTATGTGGCTCACTTGACAGTGAGATTTACATGAGAATCCTAGAGGATTGAAAATGTCTGAATCACAAAGGCCCCGTCACATATATTCAATCAAGTTACAATGCTCATTGTATGGGTTGAAACAGTCTGGTCGTATGTGGTATAATTGACTTAGTGATTATTTAATAAAAGATGGATATATAAATAATCAAGTATGTCCATATGTTTTTATTAAGAAATCACAAAGTGGATTTTCCATCATTGCTGTATATGTGGATGATTTGAATCTTATAGGTATTCCTGAAGAACTCACAAGACAAATTAAAAGACAAATTTAAAAGACAAATTTGAAATGAAAGATCTTGGAAAGACAAAATTCTGTTTGGGAATACAAGTGGAACATTTAGCATCTGGAATTTTTGTTCATCAATTCACATATGCTGAAAAAATTCTCAGTTGTTTTCATACGGATAAAACTCATCCTTTGACTACCCCGATGGTTGTTCGATCTTTAGAAGTTGATAAAGATCCATTTCGGCCTCTAGAAAGTGGGGAAGAAGTTCTTGGACCTGAATTTCGATCCATACCTAAGTGCAATAGGTGCTATCTTGCAAACTATACACGACCTGATATTACTTTTGTTGTCAACTTGTTAGCAAGATACAGTTCTTCTCTGACTAAGAGACATTGGGATGGGATCAAACACATTTTGAGATACCTCCGTGGAAGTATAGATCTTGGGTTATTTTATCCAAGTGATTCAACGTCGCGATTGGTTGGATATGCCGATGCAGGATATTTATCAGATCCACACAATGGAAGATCACAAACATGTTATGTGTGAGACCCCAGATTTTATGAATAAATATTTAATTTTTTCGAAATAATTTTTTAATATTATGGTGTGGATTTGATATAATGTTATATAGTCGTAGGTAGTATTTATAAATTTTGCAAAGTATGCAAGTTGTTATATAACATTCGATTTAATTGGAAATATTCGTTTTATCGGGGAATATTCGTGCAACCAAGCACAATCATTGGTGGACCCCACAACGGAATTATTATTCGGATTGAGAAAAACAACAAAAATATTTTATGAAAATAACAACGGAAGTTTTCTGAATTAATTACATTGAACTACTCGGTAGTAAAAAAGTACGAATCTGGCGTGATTGCATAGTAGCATTACGGTATTGATTATTGATGCTTATGTGATAAGTCACTCGGTTTTGTTTTATTAGTATTATTAATGTAATAAAGCAGAAAAGTTTTTATATAAAAAGAATACTTTTATAAAGTTATTCGTTTTATTAGACTATAAATATAATATATAATATTCTATTACGCATAGTGTTTTGCATAATAATATCTTTTTATATAAAACATAATACTTTTATAAAGTTATTTGTTTTATTAGACAATAATTAGAATATATTATATTTTATTACGCATAGTATTGCATAGTTCATGCATAGTATTTTGCATAGTAAAATCTTTTTATATAAAACAGAATACTTTTATAAAGTTATTCGTTTTATTAGATTATAAATATAATATATTATATTTTATTTAAAAGATTTTATTTTAAATCTGGACCGTTCATGAATTAGTTACTATGCAGTCCATTCTTCTATAAATAGAAGTTCATTCCTTCATTATTTCTTACGAAATCACTGAAACTTTAGAGAGAGAAACTATAGAGAGAAAGAAGAAAAGTGTTCTGCTACTTCACTACTCCTATATCCAGTACTCTTCTTTCTAAGGTAAGAGATATTATTTGTTGTACTCGTAAGGGGTATTATTTCTTTCGTATTCATGAAGAGAACTTCTGTTATTCCATTCTTTATTATTAAGTTGGAATAACTTTGTATATCACAACCGCATACGTGGTGAAATTCTTACATTATTTCATTCTTATTATTACATTGGAATAACTTTTTTTCTGCAATCACCGCATACATGGTGAAATTCTTCTAATATTTCGTTCTTTATTATTACGTCGAGAATATCACATCGTGCATTTACGCCAGGCTGGTTCCATTATTTATTATTTCGCCGGAATATATCTCGTCATGCGTTCTGTGGGACACAGCTCCATTATTTATTATTCGTTAGAATATCCTATCTGTCATGCGTTCTGTGGGACTGGTTTCATTATTTATTATTACGTAGAATATCACATGCATGCATTTACGCTGGGACTGGTTCCATTATTTATTATTACATTGGGAATAACTGCCTACGATCTATCGCGCGCGTGGTGAATCCTTACATTATTCCATTCTTTATTATTACATTGGAATAACATGTCTACATGTGGATTATCACATGCGTGGTGAATGATCCTTTGTATTCATTCCTTATTAAATTGTGGAAATGATCTGTCTAAGTGGATTATTGCACGGCGGTGAAAATACATTTGCAGTTTCATATACTCTATTATACTCAGTTGGTTAAAGTTTTGACTTCTATACTCCATGAAATTAGTGGAATATCCTTGATATTTACACTTCATCCAGTATTTTTTTATGGAAATATTCTTCTGAGCATTCTTGAATTTTTACTCCACAAAGCAGTATCATGTTGACAATTTGGACGTTATTGGTTCCTGGATAAATTAATTCTTGAACTTGTTTTATTGAATTATTATGTCATTATCATCATCCTCATGTTTATATTATGTTGAAAGTCATCTGTGGCCTATAGTGCATAGATGGACTTGGTATGATTATGACCAGGGATTATTCGGTGTAATCATGACCGTAATATTACAAATGATGTGAAAAAAAAATCCTCATTGGCCCGTAGTGCATTGATGGAAAGTTTTTGGTATGATTATGGCTATGGATTCTCTTCGGCCAAGGGTGCAAAGATGAATTATTTTATGGCATGATCAGGACCGTTGATGAAAACACGATTATCTTTGGCCCGTAGCGCATGAATAATTCGTGGTCGTGATACTAAAGAATATCTTTGGCACGTAAGTGCGAGGATGATTTGATGATGTGGATTATTTATTGTCGAGTCTCAAATGATAAAAGTGATGAAAAACCTTTTAAATCATAGAAGATAGTAGATTTTATTCTCTACTTGACTCTTTTAATGGATTGCTTGTTCTGCCGCAGTTAAACTTGATATTTGTTATATTGTATCAGTTTAACACTGTTGAAGGCTAATGATAATTTATTCTGCATTATCTTAGTCATAATATTTCTTATTGGGCTAGTTGAGCTTACCCTTTCTTTCACTTTATTCTCTTCGTGAAATGAGAACGTATTTGGGATTTAGTCGGGACCTGGAGTGATGGTCCAGGATAAATGACTTTAGTAGTCCTCACTATTCTGTGAAATAGTGTGATAATAAATGTAATGAGGACTCCATTGAGTGTGGATATTGTCTAGATGACAATATTTGTACTAAAACTCACAGCATATGTTTTGTCGTATTTTACACGACTGTTGTATAATTAGTTTGTATTTGTATTTTGTACCATGTATCTGGCGACTCAAGATGGGTGATGTATACCTATTTTGGGGGCGTCACATTATGTATTTACATATTGTGACACGGCTATATCCTGAAAATTCATAAAGCAAACCATGACAGCTACATCTTCAAATCACTCAGAGATTTTCGCTATACATGAAGCAAGCAGAGAGTGTGTTTGGTTGAGATCAATTATTCATCATATTAAAAAATCATGTGGATTACCGTCAATCAAAGACATTCCTACAATTCTGTATGAGGATAACGCTGCATGCATTGCTCAACTTAGAGGGGGGGGTACATCAAGGGAGATAGAACAAAGTACATTTCACCTAAATTCTTCTTCACACATGAGCTACAAAAGAAGGGTGATATAGATGTGCATCAAATTCGATCATGTGATAATCTAGCCGACTTATTCACAAAGTCGCTATCAAATGCAACGTTTGCAAAACTTCGAAAAAGGATCGAAATGTGTCGACTGAAAGACTTATGACAATATTTCATCAAGGAGTAATGAATTCCTTTTGAGGGGAAGACTGTACTCTTTTTCCTTAGTCACGGTTTTTATACCGAAGGGTTTTTCCTGACAAGGTTTTAACGAGACAGTCAATTAAGATATTTATGTAAAAGATATGTACTCTTTTGCATTCGTTAAATTTTTTCCACTGGGTTTTCTTAACAAAGTTTTTAATGAGACATAATCTTCTATCGTAGGAAATCATGGGAAGTGTTATAAGATGATTGCCTACCCAGGAGGCAACTCCCTCTCTTTTTCCTAAATGTGAGGGAATCTCCCGTGCTTTCCCTCTTCCTTCTCCTTTCTTTTCCTTCTCCCGTGAACCTTTTCCTTCTCTCCGTGACTTCTCTTTTTCCTATATAAAGGAAATGATACTAAAGGAAATGATAAGAACTTCTCTTAATGGTTTCTCTCTCTTTATCTCTTACTTATTCCCTCTAAATACATGCAATTATAAGAGTATCTTTGTACACTTTGCTAAAATTTTATAACAGTTTTTATGTATATTTTTGATATTTATATTTAATTATTTTTACATGAAAAGAAAATAAATATTACTTTCATATGAGAGAGGACCGTATATAAATACCAAAAATTAATATAAAAATAATGATCCCCATATCTATATTATAAAGTCATTTTTCGATGAATTGTGTAAATGTGTCACATTTTTATTTTTTTTAGTCCCTATAATTTTAATTTTAATTATATTAAAATTTTGTTTTTTAATATTATTTTTTATTTAATTCTTTAAATTTAATAAAAAAAATTGTTTTATCTCAGAGTATAATTTACATAAATATGACACGTGCCACCGAATGATAATGTATAATTTTTGAAAGTGGTTAGCATGAAGTTTATTTTTGGGTAAGTTGGTCAATTGATCAATATAATGCTGACACGTATATAATATTTTATATGTGTCAATATTTTATTGATCAATTGATTAACTTACTAAAAAATAAACTTCATGTTAACCCGAATCCATAATTTTTCTTCGATTTCTGTTTTGAATTTTTCTTCGATTTCTGTTTTGTCCCTATCTTATCATTCTACTTTTTCACTGACCTGCAAGACATCTCACTCTATTCTAACATTCCAACATTATAATACTCGTCTACCAAATGTTTACTTTTTTTAAATCAATTCAATGGCCAAGATCATCTCGCCGAAAATATCTGACGGCCTTAGTTCCCCTCACCTCGATCGACGGTCCTTGTTGCTCAGTTATGGCGGGAAAACTGGGTAAGGAAAAATATCCATTTAATAACATTTTTAGATTATTTAATTGACTTGAAAATATAAATATATAGATACAACTATTAGATATAGAGAGACATGGGTAAACTTGTAAAATGAGCAATCAGTTTGGGTTTAATTCATACTCGTTCGATTAAAAATTCAATTTGAAGTAGACTCAAAATATAAATGATTCAAATATGAATAAATTTTAAAGTTCGATAAATTATTCGAATCTTTTTAAATAGTCCTTCGACGATAGGGACTCATTTGAAAAGGTTAAATTATTTGGGTTCGATTCGAAATCGTGTTATACTCGATAGCTAAATAAATTTTAAACAAACATTATTTTATATTCAATAAATTTTATGAATTAAATTTAAACAATTCAATACTCATTCGACTCAGTTCAGTTCGATTCGACTCGATTCGGTTCGGTTTGGTTCGGTTACACCACACGAGACGAGAGGAGAGGAAAAGATGCCAAGGGTAAGTAACTCATAGCTGATGTAGGATAAGACAACACTGACGGCAGGTACCTTAGTTAATTCCACGTGGGCCCCACCCCCCGGACGATGAATTTCGTGTTTCCGTTTAATTTTATGCTTGCGTCAGCTTTTAATTTCTCTCATCTGCCCTTTTGTCTTTCCTTGTTTAATTACCAAATCACCCATTCCTATTTCTTTTTAATTTCAAATTTCAGAATCATGCCTATATGTTTCTACATATCTTTATATTTCCCCCCCCCCCCCAATTATTGCTTCTTTCATTTTACACACAATATGTAAAAATTTCCCTAATTTTATTTTCTTTAATTTGATGAGTTAAAAGTGATCTATTGCATGTGCAAGCATCTTTACTCTTTTTTCCCCAAAGAAATATAGCATTTCTGTTTTACAAATTTTATGAAAAATTGCATGATTAATTTTTTTTATATATTTTATTTACGTATGTAATGCATTACATTCAAAATATATCAATTACCATTTTGTATATTTTTAGAAAAGAATGGAAAAATATATTATGTGTCGTGAAAAAAATAAAGTAAAATGAATACTCTCAAAGTTTTGTTATAAAACTAAAATGACATTTGTCCTTTGAAATTATAATGGAAATGATATATTTTAGTAGTTTTAAAAAGCCCGTTTAGTTTTATGTCATTCTAGGAATTAGATGCTCGAAATATATGTATTTTAATTCATAAAAAGAGAGACAGTTAAGAAATTAACCATTCTGTGACAAGAAATAGAAATAATTTTCTTATAAAATAATGAGTTGTTGAATTATTATTTAGACAATTATAAATGCACTACTTTGGGTGTGACTATCCAATTTGGGACACAATTGTTCTATTGGATACACTTTGGGTGATTTCAATTCCAATTGCCATTTCTAATTATCCCAATTATTCAACTTTCAAAAATAATCTTGCCAAGAATGAAATAGCCTAAACTCTGAATAAGTACAAAGGTCCAAAAATATCTTCCATATTTTTTTCGAAATCTCACTTACATCATTTTTTTCTTTCAAAAGTATCATTAACGTTATAAATTTCAGCTCAATTTTGCCCCTCTCGTTAACAGATATACCAACTAGACTAACGCGAATGACACGTGGATATATTTTACTAACGAGACATGAATTTTACACCTTTGCGAATTACAAATCATGACCCAGTTGATTAATCCATATTCCCTTTCTTTTCTGTAACGACCGAGAAATTCGGATCCTTTGTAAAAATATTTGAAAGAATTAAATAATGAATAAAATAATATTACTTGTTATTATATGTGTTAATATGATGTATGTCGTTCTATAACCTAGAAATGTTGGAAGATCGTAGTATTTGAACCACGTGAATGAATTAAAATGTTTGAATTTCCAAGACGAAAATAAATGTTTTTCGAGAAAGTTTACGAAAAACACTATTCACCAATTATCGCTCGGGAATTATTTTTGGACTTCCGAGAAATACGTAACGTTAGAATATCGAGACGAGATAGATTATGTAATTATAATCTAAGTATGAAAAACGCAATAATTCGCATGTGGACTTAATTTGGGAATATATGTATTAAAACCTAATGAAATGAATTAAGGTAACTTTGTATGAAATATAAGTCCAATAAGATTAAGGTGTAAAAACCTATGTGAGATTATTCGTAAGCCCAAGTAGTAAAAACATAAAGCCCTTGGTAGATTAATACAAGCCCAAAGATAAGTTAATTGAATTAAGCACTAAGCCCAAAGGATAATTCAATGGGTAAGGTAGGATCCATGGGGCAACCCATGGGTGAAGTAGTGACCAAGACCTTTGTGTGGTGGGCAAGAATTAAGAGTAATGACCAAGGAATGGATAAGAGTTGTGGGCAACAAGTAATGAATAGTAAGGAGGTTAATTAAGGAGGTGGGATGCTTAATGACCATTATACCCTAGCTTAGAGACTTCTATAAATAGCTAGCTCATTTTTTTTCATTTGTTGCTTGTTATTTCATCCAACAAACTCTCTCATAAATAACTTAATTGTTAGAGCAAATAAGCACTTTGAGCTTAACTTATCATTTGTAGATTTCCAAAGCAAGAGAAGTAATCTTCAAAGGTATTTGATCTTGTCTCTTCTATCTCTATCATGGTAGGTGGATAAGAGAAGTGTAATCTAATGAACTTAGATGTTAAGAACATAAGAGAAGTGGATAAACAATGGACTTAAACCGAATAAGATGAATAAACAACTTGAACCTAAATAAGTGGATAAACTTGTACAAAACTTGTCATATGTTTGTCATATGATGTTAGTATGTTCATTATGGTATGAGAACATTGATTGATGGACTTAAGTTCATAATAAGTCATAAGCATGAGCATTAGAGTTCATAAGTTAAATAAGTCATTGACTTATGAGAATAAGTCAAAAACCTACTTTGATAATAAGTTGGTGTAGTAAGTAACTTGAAATGTCTATATGTTGATTAAAATTCACCTAGAATGATTAGTAATGAGGTTTCGCCGGAATTCACACGATTGGGCGATAATCGTCGAATTCGTGAAATTCTCAAAATGGAAGTCATATTTTGTGTTTGACATTGGAAACATTGGTTTTCGATAGAGACAAGTCATATTTGGCATTATAGAGTTGCGAACTCGAAAATGGCCGGATTCCGACTAAAAACAAAGAAACGAGCGTTGAACGTTCACGAACGTTTATCGTTTTCGTTAAAATTGAACTAATAGGTGAAATTTTAGTAAACGAAGTCGAATAGATAAAATTCTTGAATGAATACATAGAGAATGTGATTTGTGAACCGTAGGCTCTTGAACGAGCTAATTCGGACTTATAACGAAGAAGTTACGAGTCCGGGAATCTCACAAAATTTAAAGTCTGTAAAAAATTTTCTGGTGCACAGAGTTGGCCATGGCATTTCGACCCAAAACCATTTCGCCCATGCCGCAGGTAACGAGCTTCGAGCAAAGCAAAGCCATAACCTTCGGAGAGTGGCGGTAGTGATGCGACCATTATTAACTCGAGACTCATGCCAGCAATACCGAGTCCGGGTTCTAAGCAACAATAGGTGACGCCTTCTGTTAGCGACACCAAGTGTAAGCCGTGGCAATGCCAAACCTCAAGACCAAGACAATAATGAATGTTTACATATAGAACATGGTTAGTAACTGATAAGCAATTGGATAAGGATTATAATGAAACATTGTTAAAACATTATTAAGCCTTAAGTATGAACACTTAGGGTTTAGTTAAATCAATTGCAAATGAATGAAAGAATGATCTTACGGAAAGCCGGAACCTATAATAACCAATCTAATACGTAATTAGATTGAGAAGTAGGGTAAGATTCTTTAGGAACCATGTGTGATCATTCATGACCTAATGTTCTATGTTGTGCTATCATCTAATATAGAGACCATAAAGACGTAAAGTGCACGTGTTATAAATTGTAGCAGACACTAAAGGCAAGTACTCTAACCCTTGTTCCATTTCGATCTGGGCAAGTCTTTGTGATTCATGTATTCTTCTCATGAGTTAGTATTTGAGGAATGTCAAAGCCAATCCTTTCGGCTAGATGTATGCTATGTTATTCTATCAAGTGTTGATAAAGATTTACCGAACTAATATTGTTGTGGCTTTCAAAAGTAGATTGTGTATGCTTAAATTATTTTGTCGTCAAACGACAGACACGTGAGGTTGCCACAACTTAAACGTATACACGTTTAATGAATGTAGTGTTGATCAACATAGAGTACTATATGCTGATCACCTAGACGTGCTCGTAAGCTATACCGGACTTACGGACTTCGTGTCGGGATGTCCTTTTCAAAGTACTTATGAAATGCTTACGGTCTTGAACCGGAATTGATGTTTTACTGAATGTTGTTGTTGTAAAACATTTTGAATGAAAAGAAGTGCTATTTTGAATTATCGATAGTATTGTAACTATTGTTCGATTATCGAAGATATCGATTCCTATGTTTTGAGCATACTATTTTCCTAGAATTGTTGTACTTCTTTGAGCTAGTTAGGCTCATTCTTGCTTGAACCATATGAATGCAATGCTAAGACGTAAGCAGAACCGATGGATCCGCAAGATAGGATAAAAGGAAGGCGGCGAACCCATAGATTACTTTTGTAATAGTATAGGTTTTGTAATGAATAATATTGATATTATGACAAAGACAATGTATTGGTTGTAAAGAACACGGGAATGTAAATATTCTTTTTGATATATATATATATATATATATATATATATATATATATATATATATATATATATATAAGACATATCCGTTCTTTTGAGGTATTTCAATTGAATGTTTATGTGAACTGTAGCACCGTGTAGCACCATCTGTCGGGTTGAAAGATACCCGGATTTGGGGGCGTCACATTTTCCATCTCTAATCTATACATCAGTCATGGCAATGAACAACAAAGTTCCATCACCTCCATCGTCCATGGTCAAAGAATAACTCCCCGTAATCAACCAAAAATCGAAAAAAATAAACCCCAAATTTCATACAAATTTTCGCTAATTAAAAACCTCGCACCCAAAATGATCTCATTCTCTTCAAAATCAGCGAGACAATGTTGGCCGTGAAGGAGGTGTATTTGGTTTGTGCATACAATTTTTTGGTTAATGTTCGTAATTTTGCTAACAATGGCTTATGGTTAGTGGGGTTGAAGTCCGTGATTGTGCACTAGTGTTAATTGTTGATGATAGTGTTGTATAAATGAGATTTCTTTGTTGTACTATTTCAAATTGATCTTTGAGAATATACAGAGATATTTAAACCATAATTCATTTTCCAAATTTAGTAAAGAAGATGGAGGAGAGAGAGAATAGAGGATGGAGATGAGAGCGAAAGAGGGAGAAAAAAGAAAAAATGTTTTTTTATTAGATATTATCTTCGGCATGTGTCAACAAAATTTATTTTTGCTTTATGCCTCGTCAGCATAATTAGATGATGTGTTAATTACGTTAGTGTAGGTGGCATGTCTGTTAACGGGAGGTGATAGAATTGAGCTGAAATTTGTAACGTTAAAAGTACTTTTGAAAAAAAGAGAGTTCGGAATGTAAGTGTGATTTGAAAGAAAACATCATATATATTTTTGATAGATATTTTTGGACCTTTGTCCTTTCAATAATGTAGGCCCATCTATTTCCTATTTTCTCTATTAATACAAAATGGAAAAAAAAATACTACTAACTTCCTTCGGATGCAAGAAAAAGAGCCATTGAAGGACAACTTGGTCATTCCACATACCCTTGTAACTCACCCTCTCCGGATTAAACCGCTAAATGGGTAATACTACAATAATAACATCATGCCCGTAACCAAAGCCTGAAACGTATGATTAACCAGCCACCCTCCAAGCCTACGTGCTCAACCGCCATTGGTCACCTTCACCTCTTCGGGATTCACAGCCAAAACAACAATCAATAAACAAAGAAAACAGAGAAAAGAAAAAACCACAGTCACACTCTCTGTCTGCTCTCTCTCTCTCTCTCTCTCTCTCCAAGCCTGTGTTTTTTCTCTCTCTGAAATTCCCATTTTTCTCTTCACTTTCTCACTCCAACATCACCCAAATTCCCCGTTTTCGGACTCTGCAATGCGTGATCTTTCCATTTGGCTCAATTTGAGTGTCTAATGCTTGAGTTTCCACAGAGTTATAAGGGAAATGCTGGAAGCAGTGGAGAGTTCAGTTGGTAATGGGGGATTTTCTCAGTTGCAGAGCTGTGGGGAGAGTAGTGAAGAAGAGCTCACTGTTTTGCCGCGGCATACGAAGGTTGTTGTTACCGGGAATAACCGGACCAAGTCGGTGCTTGTTGGGCTTCAGGGCGTTGTGAAAAAGGCTGTTGGGCTTGGCGGATGGCATTGGCTGGTAATTGTGTTTATAATTCATTGCATAAATGAGAATGGGTTTGTTATTTGATTTGGGTTTTGGTTAATTTTGTTTTTTTGAGTATAATGCAGTTTGGGTTTTTGATCGTTTAATATGTTGTCATTGCAATGTAAGATTTTTGGGTGATAACGTTTCTGAATTTTGGTTCGTATCCTGTTATTGATTTTTTTTGATTCTATGGTGTATTGGTTAATCTTTAATGGGTTTTTAGTTATTTCTATGTTTTCTTAAGTAATTGCAACAAAGTTTTTGGTATTTGAGCAAAAATTTGAAGTTTTTGTGGCATAGAAGAATTGGCTTGATAAACTTGAAATTGGGTTTTCTTGCATGTCAGTTTTAATCATTGGATCTGGGGTTTGAATATCTATTTCCATAGTGGGGGATTTTGAATTGTACTTGTTTGATGCGGTTATGACATGAGCATGCTTTTGAGAATTATTCCAAGGCACTTTCCTCTGCTTTTGGTTAGTTCAGTAGCTTATTATTTGTTTTTGGAATTATGGGTGCTTGGTTATATTTGGTTTGGATATTGCTATGCTTACTACACAATTTTGAAATTTTAAATTTCTGCATTATAGATTTTTTGGTCTGAAAATTGGATTGCTCTGCTGCATGATGCATTATAGAATTTTTGTTTTTTGGAACATCTTATTTTGATTCATGTAGCTAAAAGAGGCTGTATAGGTGAGCCTGTTGTTACATTGCTTAAGCAATACTTGCCTGTGCAGAAATGGGCTGGGTGATAGGCTGGGCTCTCATCTGGCCATCTGGGTTACCAGGACTTCCTTGGTGCCTAGGCGAGGGCTGGATCATCCCAACTGTATCATGCGTCATAGTGGGTTCACATGTTTTTTTTTTTAAATTATAAGATTTTTGGGTATCTTTATGGTAATATCCAAGCTTCTAAGTGATTTTTTGGTTGCTAATTATTTAACTAATAATTTTTATAAAGGTGTTTGTGGACAGGACAATAGTTTGTTTATCTTGTAAAATTTGTGAACAGTTCTGTCTTAGTGATCTCTCTGCTGTTTGGGTTAGGAGGGGGATGGGGCAGATTGTCCAGTGTCACTTGACAGTATGTAACTATATCTCATATTAGTTTTGTATTGTAAATTATGTATTCCAAAATTTTAGGTGAAACCAGTAGACCTGAGAAAGATACTGGGGATGTTTCTATGTTATTCTTTTTTTGTTTTTACTGTAGTTCTTGTGTCTGACTCTGGCTCTTGTTTTGATTTAGGATTCAAATTTTCTGGTCAGCAGTTAATTTTAATCCGTTTGTCAAGAGTAGAAATTTTGCAACATTTCTCATTTGAGCTGTTGAGCTGTTGTCTGTGAAGGTTCTTCCGCATTATTAGGTTTTTTTTTTAAATTATTCAAAATTTACTTCAAATTCAAGAGCTAATTTAATGATTGTGAAAGTAGTTGTTTTCTTGTACATAGTGACCATATTCCTATATTATTATTACTTAAAAACTGATTCACTCATTTGTCATTCTCTTCTATTTTACTAGGCGTTTATATTTTCCTTGGATTTAATTTAACATCTCCTGATTCCTAATTTAATCGAAGCCTGAAGGTCTGATCAGGTTTCCTTATAGTCTGTATAAAGAATAGAATTCAATGTTCTAGACGGAAACAGATTTTTTTTCTGTTAGTATTTTTTTTCATTGCTCATACCCTGTAAATATAACCCCTTGCCATTTTACACTTGTTTCTTTTGGATGTTCTTTAATTTTGTGAAGTATTGGTGTTTCTTTCGAGGGATATCTGATTGCAATTTTCACAAATTGCAGGTGCTTACCAATGGCATAGAGGTAAAGCTACAGAGGAATGCTCTAAGCGTGATTGAAGCTCCTACTGGTAATGAGGACGATGATGATCTCGAATTTGATAATGTGCAGTGGAATGGCTCAGATTTGGGTGTGTTTGGTTACTAACTTCTAGTCTATACTTTTTTGTGTTGTTGCCGTCAATAATTTAGTTCACCACTTCTGAAAAATTAGCTCTACCATTGGGTGACCTGGATCTACAAAATTTTTGAAGTTCACAACTTTTTACACCTGTGTATTTCAGCCATCATTTGGCAAGAGATCCCTATCGAATGGAAAATATTAGATTGTGTGATATCATTGCCATGTTCCTGGCTAAAGGTGTTATCGAGTAGTTTCTGATGATCTATAGGAAGTTGCAGAAGACTATATTCTTGTTTTCACCTTTTTGTGTGTCACTTTGAACTCTGATTTTTGCATTTTAAGTTTGTTATTTTTCAAAGTAATGTTGTAGAGGTTGTTGCCTAGGATCCATTATGTCTGTACTTCTCTTATCTTTATTATTTGCACCAAACTCTTTATTGCATGTCTTATTCATATCCTTTTAGGACCCACCACCCAGTATAATTGTCCTCTATTATCTTTAATCCAATTTTACAGCATCCGATGATACTCAGAAGTCGCACAGGTCAAGGTATCACTTGCATAAATCAACAGGGTCATCTCACAAGACTATGAGCAGGTCTCGCTCTTGTGACTCACCGTCCAAGGGATCAATTACTACCCCACAGGGGTCCATGGTAAGGAAGGTCTACTATTAAATATTACTGTAGTTGATTTGTTCCCTTTCATATGCATATTTTTATATTATTTAGCCTCAAATATTCAATTGTTCAACTGTGCTAAAGTGTATTATTTCCTTGCATCCAAAATAATCCTGTACAGAAGGTTGACCTCAGCAAGCTAGAAATGGCTGCCTTGTGGAGATATTGGCGACACTTTAACCTTGTGAGTAATTGGTTGGAAGCAGACATTGAAAAAATTAAAATTTTCTCACCAGCTGAAACTCCTTTGATTTTATAGTTGTGTATTAACAGTTGGGTTTTGCAGGTGGGTGTTGTCCCTAACCCATCTAAAGAGCAACTAGTTGATGTAGTTCAGAGGCATTTCATGTCGCAGGTACTTGTGTATTTGATTGATATCTTTTTGAAAGTGGGCCAATGGCTATGAACCATGTAATAATGAGAAGATTTTTGCAAAATCTTTATGTTTGAATGCCCAACACAGATGGGCCAGTTATTAGACTGTTGTCTATTTGCTTTACTAAAGAAATGATAATTATACTTTAATATGAGACCAAATAATATTGGGGAATTGTTATTTCCACATGTAAAATTTGATATTTTCACAAGTTTCCACTCACACGAGTGTGGGGCCCATTTACTATTCATGTGAGAGGGAACTTGTAGAACTATCTCACTTTTACTCGTGGAAATATCAATTCCCATAATATAATGCTTCTTGTTATTGAAAATATGCGATACATATTTATAAACTAAAATACTTTGTTGTTGGTGAAGCAATTGGACGAGTTGCAGGTCATCACTGGGTTTGTGCAGTCTGCAAAGAGATTGAAGAAAGTGTGTAAATGACATTGAGAGCTCCGAGTAGCAAGATCGTTGTGTCATTTTGTTGTTGACGGTAACAGATACTGATGGTACCTAAAATGTTTCCCCTCTGCAGCGACAACTGTAACATATGTATCCCGCGGTTAAATTATTACGTTTACATTTGTCGGTTTTGGTATCTCTAAGTTATAGAGTTACGCATTTATGTAGATATAATATCTAAAGGTGGCAAATAGACCTGTAAGAAGCCTCTTCAGTGATTTTGGTTTTGGTAATCTCTAAGCTATAGAGTTACTGGCCTCCATATTTAGTTGTAGTTATGTAGATATAGTATGTGAACCAGCAAATGGACTAGTAAGAAGCCTCCTGGGTGATTTTCTAAGCTTGATGGGTGTACTGTATTACTGACCGGAGGGGAATGCGTTTAATTAAAATGTATAGTCGTTTTCAAAATTTATCAGAAGTACTGCTATTTAATTTCCTTTGCAATCTGGGTTTTGATTATGATTTATAGTAGTTTTGTTCGCAATTCCTTGTATGGTAAATTACTACAAATATACGTTTGAAATCTTGCATATTAGGGGCCTATTCAAAACAAAGAACAAATGAAATTGAGATGCTACATTTAACATGCAAGCGCGGGAGTTTCAGCCCTTCCTTTTTGTTGCAATGGTGTTCATTTATTTGTAGCGTTGTTCAGATTTGGCTTTGCCAGTGTATGTACCAAATTTAGTAGTACAATCCTATTTACTAGCTGATATCGTTCAACATTATCATTATGCAAATTACAAGGTAAATTTTATTTGGTTATCAATATTTCAAAATCAGACATCCATATGTTTTCTGTCTTTTTATTTATTTATTTTTCGGCTAAAGAGAAATTTTATTAAAATCTTATTAAATTTTAAAGAGAAATCCTATGTTATTTGGATGAGCCATAACATAACAGAGTTGTATTACAAGATAGGGCAACTAAAACATGTGACAATTTAAAATCGTAGAACAAATATAAGTTAATAAACTCAAGAGGATTGATTAATGGAATAGTTAAACTTGGAGGGAGCAAAAAAAATTTTCAATTATTCTAAATACAAAGTACAGACTCTATACTCTGTAGCATATAAAGTTTCATTATGCTTCTACTTGTTTATGTTGTTTATTCTACTTCTATATCTCTGCCACTACATCTCGACGATTCCTTTGCTTGGAAAGGGTAAAAAAAATTTCTCCTCTTCTTCAAAGCGACAAGTAGTGATAAAAAGTTTCATTCATCTTCTACTTGCTGATCTTGTCTTATGAAACTCACTAGCTCTACCACTTCTCCTCTCTCATGATATCAAACTTAAAAGGTAACTAAATTAGAGCTTTTTTTGTTTGATAATTTAAAATTTGTAGTTTGTTTGAATTTGTTGTTGGTTGGGGACTTGGGGTTAAACTTAATTCAATTTATTTGATATATTTGTTATATTTTGGACTTAAGAGGTAACTAATTAAGGTATTTTTTTGTTTGATAGTTTAAAGATTAATTTTTTTGAATTTGTTGTGAGTTGGGGTTAAGTGAATATGCACTATAATTTTTTTTGAATTTCTTGTGTTTGTGAATTGTGAGTTTATTTTGAATGTTGTGGCTTGATTTTATTTGAATATAGAAAGCAAATTTGGTTTGATGTTTTTGAGCATACGGTTGAAATTGTAATTGTTTGAGAAATCATTCAAATTGAACCGTAACAAATAATCGAAGTAAGTTTCTAAATTGTATCTAAATATTTTTTATTTTGAAATTCCTTTTTCAGTTTGGATTATGAATATTTAGTTGTTGTATATAATAGAATTCTATTTATGCCGCATAAAATAATTATTTGTTTGGGGTTGTTGTATACTTGTATTTTGATTTATTTAGGTAGTCATAACATGTGGTCAAAATTCAAACGTTCCAAAAATGAATAATCAACATCACAATCCATCTAAGTCGATGAGACTACTCAAAATCTCTCAAATGAAACCCCTATCTCAAGAACCGTTTCAAAATATCAATTTTCAATCCCAAGTTAATTCAATTTAAAAGAGGTATTTGTTGCGGATCCTGGACTAAGATCATTTATAATAGAATATGAGAGAGAGAATATTCGTCGAGGGCTAAAAAAAATCGCCCCCTGCTAGGAACAAATCCTAGATCCGCCTTTGCTATCACCCAATGTTTTCGGACCAGGAGTGTGAGACCCCAGATTTTATTAATAAAGATTTAAATTTGGTCGAAATAATTTTTTTAATATTATGGTGTGAATTTGAGATAATATTATAGTTGTGGGTAGTATTTATAAATTTTGCAAAGTATGCAAGTGGTTATATTATATTCGATTGGTCGGGGAATATTCGGTTTAGCGAGGGAATATTCGCATAAACAACTCAATCATTGGTGGACCACATAATGTGAAATTATTATCGGATTGAGAAAACGACAAAAATATTTTATTGAAATAACGGCGGAAGTTTTACTGTAGTTCTTGTTGAACTACTCAGTAGTAAAAGTACGATGAATACGTGTGGTTGCATAGTAGACACAGAGTATTGATTATTGATGCTTATGTGAGAAGTCAGTTTCGGTTTGATTCCATTATCATCGATTAATAATATGAATTATTATAGCGATAATGACGTTTTTTTTTATTCGTATTATTAACGTAATAAAATGAAACATCTTTTATATAAAATAGAATACTTTTTTAAAGTTATTCTATAAATAGAATATATTATATTTTATTATGATAGTGTTGCATAGTGTTTTACGTAGTATTGCATAGTGTTTTGCATAGTAAAATGTTTTTATATAAATAGAATATATTATATTTTATTTAAAAGATTTTTCTTTAAATATGGACCGTCGATTAAAGTAAATCAATACGGGACTGTTCATGGATTAATTCTTATGCATTCCATTTTCCTATAAATAGAAGCTCATTCCTTCATTATTTTCTTACGAATTCATTGAAACTACAGAGAGAAATTATAGAGAGAAGTTTATAGAGAAAATTATGTAGTAAAGAAGAAGAGTATTCGCTACTTCACTACTTCTATATTCAGGTTCTTTACTAGTAGTGAGGGTGTTATTCTTTCTTCTTGAGAGAACTTCATTATTCCATTCACTATTATTATTACATTGGAATAACTTTGTAAAAGTGGCATACCCTATACATACTTTGTATACAGGGGGCATACCCTATACTTGGTGAAATCCTTATGTTATTCCATTGCTTATTATTCATTGGAATAACTTTGTATCATGATTTACCCTATACTTGGTGACATTCTTCTATTATTCTGTTAGAACATCACATCATGTGTTTTACAGGACCGGTTCCGATTTTTATTATTCTCATTGGAACATCACATGCATGTGTTTTACAAGGACTGGTTAAAATCTTTATCATTCTGTTGGAATATCCTATCGTGTGTTTTACAGGATGCTGGTTCCATCTTTATTATTCTGGTTGGAACATCACATCGGTGTGAATTTCACACGACCGTTCCGATTATTATTATTCTGCATTGAATAACTTTGTCTACATCTGCAACCGCATGCGTGGTGATTTCTTTTGTTATTCCATTCTTTATTATACTCGGTTGGTTAAAACTTTGACTTTTATACTCCATGAAATTAGTAGAATATCCTCGATATTTGCGTTTCATCCAAAGATATCTTCTCATGGAAATATTCTTCCGATCATTCTTGAATTTTACTCTACTTAAACAAGATATTATGTTGACAATTTGGACGTTAATAATTCATGGATTAAATAATTCTTGAACTTGTTTTATTCAATTACTATGTCATTGTCATCATCCTCATGTTATATTATGTTATCTTTGGCTTACGTGCATAGATGAACTTAGTATGATTATGACCGAGGATCATTCGGTATAATCACGACTTGATATAAATGATGTGACAAAAGTCCTCGTTATTCGTAATGCGGTGATGGATAGTTTTTGGTATGATTATGACGAGGGGTGATTCGGTATAGTCATGACCATTGATAATTTGATGAAAATCCTTGGCCGTGGTACGTGGATGATTAGATGTGGTGGTTTATTATTAAAATTTGAGTCTCGGTGATAAAAATTGATGAAAACCTTTTAAAACCTAAAAGATAGTAGACTTTATTCTCTACTTGACTCTTTTAATGGATTGCTTATTCACTGCAGATTTAAACTGGTTGTCTATTGTATTTTATCGGTTTAACATTGTTGAAGGCTAATGATAATTTATTCGCATTATCTTAGTCATAATATTTCTTCTTGGGCTAGTTGAGCTCACCCTTTCTTTCACTTTATTCTCTTGAAATGAGAAACATATTTGGGATTTAGTCGGGGAGCGAAGTAATGGTCCGAGAGGATAACATTAGTAGTCCTCACTATTACGTGAAATAGTGTGATAATAGTTGTAATGAGGACTCCTTTTGAGTTTGTATAATATCTAGTAGACAATATTTGTATTCAAACTCACGAGTTTATGTCGTATTGCATACCCAGCAGTTATATTAGTAAGTCGTATTTGAATCTATGTACCATGTAAGTGGCGACCCAAGATGGGTGACGTATACCTAATTTTGGGGCGTCACGGTTGGTATCGAGCTTAGGATATGATCCTGGCTAAGATGTGAGAATAGTACTAGGAGGGGAGAGAGGGGAATTCTTTTCAGCTAGTATGACCTACCTAAATTTATTTGGTATTTAATTGGTCGATCGAGTATAGGGATAATATGTGATATGTTAATTAACCCTTATTTTATGGCGTATTTGAAAATGGCATCCGAGAATGTTGAGAATAAGAATGGAGCATGTGAGGCTGTTGATTCTCCACGGATCAATAATCGGACAATGTACAACAGGATGGCGATAATCCTCCCTGTAAACAACAACACCGATCAATTGACTAACGACGCAGACGTTTAAGAGGTTTTAGAATTCATGCAACATCGGTAAAGCGACTCCGCCCAAAACGTAGGTGGAAACACGGAAAACTCTCGGTGGTCCACCGCTAAACAATTCAAGGAGCTGGGACCACCGGAGTTTAAGGGAGAGCCAAAACCACTTCGGCGGAAGCATGGATAAAGCAGATTACCAAGATATTTGATGTCTTGGGATGCTCCGAGGAGCAAAGGTTCCTTTCACGCCTTTTATGTTTGGCGGAGAGGCGAGACATGGTGGGAATCCAGAAAGCGACTCAACCTCTTTGTCATCAAGATATCTTGGGAGAAGTTCCAGAGTCATTCAACGACAAATACTTTCCCGAAAGTATTCGCCACATGAAGGAGGTGGAGTTTATCAAGTTGGAACAAAACAATATGACCGTGTCGCAACACGAGGCAAAGTTTCATGAGTTATCACTAAGTTTCGTCCCACTTGGTAGATAATGAAGAGAGAATGGCGCGAATGTTTTTAAGAGGTTTGAAGCCGTAGATACGCCAACATCTTATTTCTCATAAACGTGTTTTTATTCGGATGTTGTAAATAGGGCTCAATTAGTGGAGCACGATAACGAGTCAACCCAACTAAAAGAAAGTATTTAAGAAAATTATAATACCAAATGAGAGTAGTCATCAAGCGGTGACAACAAGCATGGAGGGAATCAATGGGGCGGGGATATGGTAACCACTTCGGTGGTAATCAGGCCAAAACAATAAGAATGGACATTTCAAGAAAAGGAGATTCAACAATGATGGAAAGACGTCAAAGACCAAAGACTCGTTGTTAAGGAAGGAGAAGGACCACCTATTATATGCTTCAAATGCGGAGGAGAGGGACACATCAGTCCGAACTGCGCCATGCCGTCCAAAGCATGTTATAATTGTGGAAGAGAAGGTCACTTAGCTCGATTTTTTTTGCCATCAAGACAAATTCAACTAGGATGGAGGCACCAAAGGTCGTCCCTGCACAAAACCAAAGCCGATGAGTTTAAGAGAGAGCGTTTTTTTCTCGTGACGAGGAACCCGAATAAAATTATCACCGTAAGTTAATCATAAGCTCATGAAGTCTATACCGTGTTAGATACCAGTTCTACCCACTCTTTTATTTCACCTAGTTGCGTTCAACGTTTAAATTTGACTCCAGAGAAATTGGACTTTGATTTATCTGTTTAAACTTAGTTGGGAGAAACCTTCGTTACCTCCACTGTTTATAAATCTTGTTGATTCAAATCGAAACTTTCACGTTACCTGTCAATCTTATCTCTTTGAAAATACTTGCCTTTGATTTTAGGAATCAATTGGTTAACTACTCATCATGCTTTTTGTAAGGTTGTTAGCTTTTATATTTATAACAACCTCATATACCTAATTCAAAGTAACCAAACCCTAAAATTAATCATTGTCATATCAAGCCATAAGTAAAGAGCCCCGAACCTTTCGTTGTTGACTTCCTTGTGTGGAATGCACCAAGCCGGACTTTTCGTAGGCTTACATCGTGAATGAAGATGGCAAGTTTATAGGTATCATTGTGAGGTGTTATCTAGGTTAAGGATAGAAGTCACGAGTTGGTATCAATGTGACGCATAATCCAAGTCTTGGACGAGAGTAATCAGCTTTTGGAATGATATTTCTATCATTAATAAATTTCTTGGCGATTCTTGAAGACTTCCTAGCCTACCCTAGAACGTGAAATCGAATTTTGTATTGACCCCAAAGATAAAAACCCATTTCTTAAACCTCAAAATTTCTTCAACTAAATGAGCAGCTTTACGTGGTTTATGATGAAAGTCATAATAAAAGCATTGGACTAATGAAAATCATGGGTATTCGTGGTATTAGTAAGTTTTATGATGAGTTATGTTGGTTAGTATGTAAAAACATGAAAGTTTCTTAGAAATCACAAAGAGTTGAAAATCGATTTTGGTGAAAAACGTAATATGAAATTCAATTGACCATATCTCTTATTATATTTTGAATTTTTGAATGTGGTCAAGTCCTAGAGTTAGATCTATGAGTTACCTAACTAATCCAAGTGGAATTACTGGAAAAGGTATTGTAGATTTTGTGTGGACTGATTTTAGCAAAGGAGGCCAAAGCTGTAAATTTCAAAATGCTACTGCCCAGAAACTTTAAGGGGCTGTTTTGGCCACTTAAATTATGAGAAAAATTCTGGCCTTTAGGGACATGAAGGTATATGGTATAAAGTATCTCCTGTCCAAAATGAGCTCATTTTGACTTAAAATGAGCAAGTTATGACTCTTTTCAATATTTAGGTTTTTCGACGAAAAATGCTATAACCGGGAGTTCTATAACTCCGATGACCATGAAATTTAAACTAGAAGCTCATGTTAACATGTGTAAGGTCCTGCCAAGATTTGGGAATTTTTGGAGTTAAACTTGAGGTAGTTAATTTCTTAAGGAATTAATTAGAAATTGATTTTTGAAAAATAGTAAATGAATTTTAAAAATTCGAGAAAAATATATTTTCATTATGGGACTATATTATGCTAAATCCCAGAAAAGAAATATTTTTGGGACTAATTTGGTATTTTTCATGAAAATAGTTTAATTACTGAACATATGAGTTAAATATGTTATGTGAAGTAAGAAAGTTGAAAATAGGATTTTATGGCTAGAGAATCCTATATAGAGTATATGCATATTTTTGATGAGGATTTGATAATTGGTGATGATATTTTATGAGTATGGCATTTTGAATGATTAAATGCATTATATGGTAAAGCGTAAACAATTGAGATAAATTATTTATAAATTTAAGAAGTGATTAAAATATTGGTATAATATTAATGATATTAGATTATGAGATTATTAGTGATTGATAACATGAGGATATTCTTGAATCCTGGATAAATTATATTATAAATGTTTAATATTTATCCTTTATCTTATTTGATTGATTCTTTATATCATTATCCTCATGTTTATATTTTTTTTAAAGTCATCGTATTCTGTAGAGCATAGATGGACTTGGTATGATTATGACTGGATCGTTGTTGGGTATAATCATAACTCAGAATTGAAAACACAATTATCTTTGGTCAGAGTGCATGGATAATTTGTGGTCGGATACTAATGAATATCCTTAGCTCAGTAGTGCGTGGATGATTCGACGATGTGGATTAATTATTGAAATGAGTCTCAAAGAATGAAATATTAATTCATGGATGTGTTCAAAGTCATCCGTGGGTTTACGTGTATAGATGGACTTGGTATGATTATGACCGAGGATCATTCGGTATAATCATAATCAGTAATTGAAAAATACAATTATCTTTAAGTCAGTAGTGCATGGATAATTTGTGGTCGTGATACTAATGAATACACGATTATCTTTGGCAGTAGTGCATGGATAATTTGTGGTCATGATACTAATGAATATCCTCGGCACAGAGTGCGGGGATGATTCGATGATATGGATTAATTATTGAATGAGTCTCAAAGAATGAAATATTAATTCATTGATGTGGTAAAAGTCATCTTTGGTCGTAGTGCATTGATAGACTTGGTATGATTATGACCACGGATTATTTGGTATAATCATGACCAGTAATTGAAAACACGAATATCCTTAGCCAAGAGTGGTGCATGGATAATTCATGGTTGTCAGGATACTATTGTCGTAGTCTCAAAGATTATTGGTTTTCTGAGTTGTATATCTTTGGCCCAGAAGTGCAAAGATGAATTGTTAATGAATATCTTTTGGTAGGATTGCAAAAATGAATTTAATGTTTTCAACGATAAAGGTATTCAAGGTATCCTCACCTCTTTATCATATCAGTATCGCATTCTAATTTCGAGGGAAATTCCATAAGAGAGGGAGATTGTGAGACCCCAGATTTTATTAATAAAGATTTAAATTTGGTGAAATAATTTTTTAATATTATGGTGTGAATTTGAGATAATATTATAGTTGTGGGTAGTATTTATAAATTTTGCAAAGTATGCAAGTGGTTATATTATATTCGATTGGTGGGGAATATTCGGTTTTAGCGAGGAATATTCGTACAACTGGCTCAATCATTGGTGGACCCTATTAATGTAATTATATCATTTGATTGAGAAAACGACAAAAATATTTTATTGAAATAACTACGGAAGTTTTACCGTGGTTCTTGTTGAACTACTTTCGGTAGTAAAAGTACGATGAATACGTGTGGTTGCATAGTAGTAATACCAGTATTGATTATCGACGCTTATGTGAGAAGTCACCGGTTTGATTCCATTATGTCGATTAATAATATGAATTATTATAAGCGATAATGACGCGTTTTGTTTTATTCAGATTATTAACGTAATAAAATGAAACATCTTTTATATAAAATAAAATACTTTATTAAAGTTATTCTATAAATAGAATATATTATATTTTATTACGATAGTGTTGCATAGTGTTTTCAGATAGTGTTTTGCATAGTATTGCATAGTGTTTGCATAGTAAAATGTTTTTATATAAATAGAATATATTATATTTTATTTAAAAGATTTTTCTTTAAATATGGACCGTCAGATTAAAGTAAATCAATCTGGACCGTTCATGGATTAGTTACTATGCATTCCATTTTCCTATAAATAGAAGCTCATTCCTTCATTATTTTCTTACTTAATTCATTGAAACTACAGAGAGAAATTATAGAGAGAGTTTATAGAGAGAAAATTATAGAAAGAAGAAGAGTATTCTCGCTACTTCACTACTTCTATATTCGCTTTTTTTTTTACGGTAAGGGTGTTATTCTTTCTTCTTGAAGAGAACTTCATTATTCCATTCACTATTATTCATTGGAATAACTCGTAAAAGTGGCATACCCTATACATAACTCGTGTCACGGACATACCCTATACTTGGTGAAATCCTTATGTTATTCCATTGCTTATTATTCATTGGAATAACTCTGATATACGATTTCTCCTATACTTGGTGACATTCTTCTATTATTCTCGTTAGAACATCCACATCTGTGTGTTTTACAGGACTGGTTCCGCTTTTTTATTATTCATTTGAACATCCCATGCTCATGTGTTTTACACAGGACTGGTTAAAATCTTTATCATCTCATTGGAATATCCATATCGTGTGTTTTACAGGATCCGGGTTCCATCTTTATTATTACGTTGGAACATCCCGCGGATTGTGAATTTCACCGACCGTTCCGTTATTATTATTCATTGGAATAACTCCGTTCATCGGCAACCGCATGCATGGTGATTTCTTTTGTTATTCCATTCTTTATTATACTCGGTTGGTTAAAACTTTGACTTCTATACTCCATGAAATTAGTAGAATATCCTCGATATTTGCGTTTCATCCAAAGATCTTCTCATGGAAATATTTTTCCGATCATTCTTGAATTTTTTTCTACTGAAACAAAGATTATGTTGACAATTTGGACGTTAATAATTCATGGATTAAATAATTCTTGAACTTGTTTTATTGAATTACTATGTCATTGTCATCATCCTCATGTTATATTATGTTATCTTCTTGGCTTACGTGCATAGATGAACTTAGTATGATTATGACTGAGGATCATTCCAGATAATCACGACTTGATATAAATGATGTGACAAAAGTCCTCGATGGCTGTAATGCGATGATGGATAGTTTTTGGTATGATTATGACCGGGGGTGATTCGGTATAGTCATGACCATTGATAATTTGATGAAAATCCTTGACCGTGGTAATGCGGGATGATTAGATGTGGTGGTTTATTATTGTCGAGTCTCGGCGATAAAAATTGATGAAAACCTTTTAAAACCTAAAAGATAGTAGACTTTATTCTCTACTGACGACTCTTTTAATGGATTGCTTATTCACCGCAGATTAAACCTGGTTTGTCTATTGTATTTTATCGTTTAAACGTCAAGGCTAATGATAATTTATTCTCGCATTATCTTAGTCATAATATTTCTTCTTGGGCTAGTTGAGCTCACCCTTTCTTTCTTTATTCTCTTCGTGAAATGAGAACATAATTTTGGGACAAATGGGAACGCAAGTAATGGTCCGTAGGATAGCATTAGTAATTCCTCACTATTCGTGAAATAGTGTGATAATAGTTGTAATGAGGACTCATTTTGAGTTTGTATAATATCTAGTAGACAAAATTTGTATTCAAACTCACGATTTACGTCGTATTGCATACCTACCATGATTATATTAGTAAGTTGTATTTGAATTTATGTACCATGTAAGTGGCGACCCAAGATGGGTGACGTATACCTAATTTTGGGGGCGTCACAAGGAGCGATTATTGAACTGAAAAAAATATCGGGTGGATGTGTCACTGGTTTAACCAGTGGTTGAACCGTTATTAAATCGGTAACGACATAAATATATAAAAATATATATTATTAGTAATTAATTAAAGTTTAAAAAATCTCGTTTTTTATGTATCAAAATATAATAAAG